>JAVLUU010000019.1:12630000-12804626 GCA_032206185.1 Columba guinea
CCTTGCCCTGCTTTGCCCTTTTGCCTTGCCTTGCATGGCTTCGCCTTTTTGACTTGCCTTGCCTTGCTTCGCTCTTTTGTCTTGCCTTCCTTTGCCCTATTTCCTTGCCTTGCCTTGCCTTGCTCCTTTGTCTTGCATTACCTTGTCTTGCTTTGCCCTTTTGCCTTGACTTACTTTGCCTTCCTTAGCCCTTTTGCCTTGTCTTGCTTGCCGTTTTCCCTTGCCTTACCTTCCCTTGCTTCGCTCTTTTGCCTTGCCTTGCCTTGCTTTGCATCGCCCTTTTCCCTTGCCTTGCTTTGCCCTTTTGCCTTTCCTTACCTTGCCTTGCTTCGCCCTTTTGCCTTGACTTCCTTTGCCCTTTTGCCTTGCCTTGCCTTGCTTTGCTTTGCCCTTTTGCCTTGCCTTGCCTTCCTTTGCCCTTTTGCCTTGCCTTGCATTCCTTGCTTTGCCCTTTTACCTGGCCTTCCCTTGCCTTGCTTTGCCTTTTTGCCATGCCTTTCCTTGCATTGCTTTGCCCTTTTGATTTGCCTTGCTTTGCCATTTTGCCTTGCCTTGCCTTGTTTTGCTTTGCCGTTTTGCATTGCATTGCCTTCCTTTGCCCTTTTGCCTTGCATTTCCTTGCTTTGCCCTTTTTCCATGCCTTGCCTTGACTTGCTTTGCCCTTTTGCCTTGCCTTGCCTGCTTTACCATTTTGCCTTTCCTTTCCTTGCCTTGCTTTGCCTTTTTGTCTTGCCTTGCCTAGCCTTGCTTTGCCATTTTGTCTTGCCTTGCCTTGCCTTGCTTTGCCCTTTTGCCTTGCCTTGCCTTGTCTTGCTTTCCCTTTTGACTTGCCTTGCTTTGCTTTTGCCATTTTGCCTTGCCTTCCCTTGCCTTGTTTTGCTCTTTTGCCTTGCCTTGCTTTCCTTTTCTATTTTGCCTTTCCTTGCATTTCCTTCCTTTGCCCTTTAGCCTTGCCTTGCCTTGCTTTGCTCTTTAGCGTTGCCTTGCCTTGCCTTGCTTTGCTCTTTTGCCTTGCATTGACTTGCCTTGCTTTGCCCTTTTGCCTTGCATGCATTTCCTTTTTGCCTTGCCTTGCCTTGTCTTGCTTTGCCTATTGCCTTGCCTTGCCTTGTCTTGCTTTGCCCTTTTGACTTGCCTTGCCTTGCTTTGCCCTTTTGCCTTGCATTGCCTTCCCTTGATGTGCCTTTTTGCATTGCCTTGCCTTGTCTTGCTTTCCCTTTTGACTTGCCTTGCTTTGCTTTTGCCATTTTGCCTTGCCTTGCCCTGCTTTGCTCTTTTGCCTTCACTTGCCTTGCGTTAGGTTTGCCCTTTTGCCTTGCCTTGCCCTGTCTTGCTTTGCCCTTTTGCCTTGCCTTGCATTACCATTATGCCTTACCTTGCCTTGCCTTGCTTTGACCTTTTGCCTTGCCTTGCCTTGCCTTGCTTCTCCCTTTTGCCTTGCCTTGCCTTGTTTTACCCTTTTGATTTGCCTTGCTTTCCTTACCCTATTGTCTTGCATTCCCTTGCCTTGCTTTACCCATTTGCCTCTCCTTGCCTTGCCCAGCTTTCCCAGTTGCATTGCCTTGCCTTGCCTTGCTTTGCCCTTTTGCCTTGCCTTGCCTTGCTTTGCACTTTTGCCTTCCCTTGCCTTGCCTTGCTTTACCCTTTTTCCTTGCCTCTCTTTGCCCTTTTGCCTTGCCTTGCACAGCCTTGCTTTGCCCTTTTGCCTTGCCTCGAATTGCCCTTTTGCCTTGCCTTGCCTTGCTTTGCCCTTTTCCCTTGCCTTGCATTGCCTTGCTTTGCCCTTTTGCCTTGTCTTGCTTTGCCCTTTTGCCTTGCCTTGACTTGTCTTGCTTTCCCTTTTGACTTGCCTTGCTTTGCTTTTGCCATTTTGCCTTGCCTTCCCTTGCCTTGTTTTGCCCTTTTGCCTTGTCTTGCCTTGACTTGCTTTGTCCTTTTGCCTTTCCTGGCCTTGACTTGCTTTCCCTTTTGACTTGCCTTGCTTTGGTTTGACCTTTTGCCGTGCCTTGCCTTGCCTTGCTTTGCTCTTTTGCCTTTACTTGGTTTGCTTTTTTGCCTTGCCTTGCCTTGCTTTGGCCTTTTGCCTTGCCTTGCTCTCCTTTTCTATATTGCCTTTCATTGCCTTTCCTTGCTTTGCCCTTTAGCCTTGGCTTGCCTTGCTTTGCTCTTTTGCGTTGCCTTGCCTTGCCTTGCTTTGCTCTTTTGCCTTGCCTTGGCTTGCCTTGCTTTGCCCTTTTGCCTTGCCTTGCATTTCCTTTTTGCCTTGCCTTGCCTTGTCTTGCTTTGCCCTTTTGCCTTGCCTTGCCTTGTCTTGCTTTGCCCTTTTGACTTGCCTTGCCTTGCTTTGCCCTTTTGCCTTGCATTGCCTTGCCTTGGTGTGCCTTTTTGCCTTGCCTTGCCTTGTCTTGCTTTCCCTTTTGACTTGTCTTGCTTTGCTTTTGCCATTTTGCCTTGCCTTCCCTTGCCTTGTTTTGCCATTTTGCCTTGCCTTGCCTTGCCTTTCTTTGCCCTTTTGCCTTGTCTTGCCTTGACTTGCTTTGTCCTTTTGCCTTGCCTTGCTTTGCCCTTTTGCTTTGCATTGTTTTGCCTTGCTTTGCCCTTTTGCCTTGCCTTGCCTTGCTTTGCTCTTTTGCCTTGCATTGCCTTGATTTGCCCTTTTTGTCTTCCCTTGCATTGCCTTACTTTGCCCTTTTGCCTTTCCTTACCTTGCCTTGCTTTGCCCTTTTGCCTTTCCTGGCCTTGTCTTGCTTTCCCTTTTGACTTGCCTTCCTATGGTTTGCCCTTTTGCTGTGCCTTGCCTTGTCTTGCTTTGCTCTTTTGCTTTTACTTGGTTTGCTCTTTTGCCTTGCCATGCCTTGCTTTGCACTTTTGCCTTTCCTTGCTTTCCTTTTCTCTTTTGCCTTTCCTTGCCTTTCCTTGCTTTGCCCTTAAGCCTTGCCTTGCCTTGCTTTGCCTTTTTGCCTTGCCTTGAGATGCTTTGCCCTTTTGCCTTTCCTGGCCTTGTCTTGCTTTTTGTTTTGACTTGCCTTGCTTTGGTTTGCCCTTTTGCCGTGCCTTGCCTTGCCTTGCTTTGCTCTTTTGACTTGCCTTGCTTTCCTTTTCTCTTTTGCCTTTCCCTGCCTTTCCTTGCTTTGCCCTTTAGCCTTGTCTTGCCTTGCTTTGCTCTTTTGCGTTGCCTTGCCTTGCTTTGCCCTTTTGCCTTGCATTGCCTTGAATTGCCCTTTTTTCTTCCCTTGCATTGCCTTTCTTTGCCCTTTTGTCTTGCCTTACCTTGCCTTGCTTTGCCCTTTTGCCTTGCATGGCCTTGTCTTGCTTTCCCTTTTGACTTGCCTTACTTTGCTATGCCATTTTGCCTTGCCTTGCCTTGCCCTGTTTTGCTCTTTTGCCTTCACTTGCCTTGCGTTAGATTTGCCCCTTTGCCTTGCCTTCCCTTATCTTGCTTTGTCCTTTTGCCTTGCCTTGCCTTGCTTTGCCCTTTTGCCTTGCCTTGCATTACCCTTTTGCCTTACCTTGCCTTGCCTTGCTTTGCCCTTTTGCCTTGCCTTGCATTACCCTTTTGCCTTACCTTGCCTTGCCTTGCTTTGCCCTTTTGCCTTGCCTTGCCTTGCCTTGCCTTTCTTTTCCCCTTTGCCTTGCCTTGCCTTGCCTTGTTTTAACCTTTTGATTTGCCTTGCTTTCCTTTCCCTATTGTCTTACATTCCCTTGCCTTGCTTTACCCATTTGCCATTTTGCCTTGCCTAGCCCAGCTTTGCCCAGTTGCATTGCCTTGCCTTGCCTTGCTTTGCCCTTTTGCCTTGCCTTGCCTTGCTTTGCACTTTTGCCTTCCCTTGCCTTGCCTTGCTTTGCCCTTTTGCCTTGCCTTGCATAGCCTTCCTTTGACCTTTTGCCTTGCCTTGAATTGCCCTTTTGCCTTGCCTTGCCTTGCTTTGCCCAAGGGAAAAGGGCAAAACAAGGCAATGCAAGGCAAATCAAAAGGGCAAAGAAAGGCAAGACAAGGCAAAAGGGCAAAGCAAGGCAATGAAAGGCAAAAGTGCAATTCAATGCAAGGCAAATGTGCCAAAAAAGCAAAGGCAAGGCAAGAGGGCAAAGCAAGGCAAGACAAGGCAAGGCAAAAAGGCAAAGCAAGGCAAGGCAAGGTAAGGCAAAAGGGCAATGAAAGGCAAGACAAAAGGGCACAGAAAGGCAATGCAAGGCAAAAGGGCAAAGCAAGGCAAGGCAAGGAAAGGCAAAAGGGCAAAGCATTCCAAGGCAATTCAAGGCAAAAGGGCAAACATAACGCAACACAACTGGAGGCAAAAGAGCAAAGCAAGTCAAGGCAAGGAAAAATGGCAAAGCAAAGCAAGCCAAGTCAAAAGAGAAAGCAAGACAAGGCCAGGAAAGGCAAAAGGGCAAAGCAAGGCAAGGTAAGGCAAAGCAAAAGGGCAAAACAAGGCAAGGCAAAAGGACAAAGCAAGTCAAGGCAAGACAAGGCAAAAGGGGAAAGCAAGGCAAGGCAAGGCAAAAGCGCAAATCAAGGCAAAGGAAGGCAATGCAGAATGGCAAAAGCAAAGCAAGGCAAGTCAAAAGGGAAAGCAAGACAAGGCAAGGCAAGGCAAAAAGGCACACCAAGGCAAGGCAATGCAAAGCAAATCAAAAGGGCAAAGAAAGGCAAGACAAGGCAAAAGGGCAAAGCAAGGCAATGCAAGGCAAGGGAAAAGGGCAAAGCAAGGCAAGGCAAGGCAAAAGGGCAATTCAAGGCAAAGCAAAAAGGCAAAGCAAGGCTATGCGAGGCAAGGCAAAAGGGAAATAAAGGCAAGGCAAGGCAAGGCAAAAGGGCAAAGCAAGGCAAGGGAAAAGGGCAAAGAGAGGCAAGGCAAGGCCAAAGGGCAAAGCAAGACAAGGCAAGGCAAGGCAAAACTGCAGAGCAAGGCAAGGCAAGGCAAAATGGAAAAGCAAGGCAACGGAAAAGGGCAAAGAGAGCCAAGGAAAGGCCAAAGGGCAAAGCAAGGCAAGGCAAGGCAATGCAACTGAGCAAAGCAGGGCAAGCCAAGGAAAGGCAAAAGGGCAAAGCATGGCAAGGCAATGCAAGACAAAAGGGCGAAGCAAGGCACGGCTATGCAAAAGGGCAAAGCAAGGCAATGCAAGGCAAGGGAAAATAACATCCAAGGCAAGGCAAGGCAAAAGGGCAATTCAAGGCAAGGCAAAAGGGCAAATCAAAGGCTATGCAAGGCAAGGCAAAAGGGCAAAGAAAGGCAAGGCAAGGCAAGACAAAAGGGCAAAGCAAGGCAAGGCAAGGCAAAAGGGCAAACCAAGTTAAGGCAAGTCAAGGTAAAATGGCAAAGCAAGGCAATGCAATGCAAGACAAAAAGGCAAAGCAAGGCAAGGCAAGGCAAAAGGGCAAAGAAAGGCAAGGCAAGGCAAGACAAAAGGGCAAAGCAAGGCAAGTCAAAGCAAGGCAAAAGAGCAAAGCAAGGCAGGGCAAGGCAAGGCAAAAGGGCAAAGGAAGCCAAGGCAAAAGGGCAAAGCAAACCAATGCAAGGCAAGGCAAAAGGGCAAAGCAAGGCAAGGCAAGACATGGCAAAAGGGCAAAGCAAAGAAAGGTAAAAGGGCAAAGCTAGTCAATGAAAGGCAAAGGAAAAGGGCAAGGCAAGGTATGGAACGTCAAGGCAAAAGGGCAAAGCAAGGCAAGGCAAAAGGGCAAAGCAAGGCAAGGCAAGGCAAAAGGACAAAGCAAGGCAAAAAAATGCAAGGCAAAAGGGCAAAGCAAGGCAAGGCAAAAGGACAAAGCAAGTCAAGGAAAGACAAGGCAAAAGGGCAAAGCAAGGCAAGGCAAGGCAAGGCAAAAAACCAAAGTAAGGCAAGGCAAGGCAAGGCAAAATGGCAAAGCAAGGGAGGGCAAGGCAAGACTTTCTTCGACCTTTTGCTTTGCCTTATCTTGTTTTGTTTTGCCCTTTTGCCTTGCGTTACCTTGCCTTCCTTTGCAATTTGGCTTGCCTTCCTTTGGTCTTTTTCCTTGCATTGCCTTGCCTTGCTTTGCCATTTTGCCTTGCCTTGCTTTGCTTTGTTTCGCCCTTTTGCCTTGCCCTGCTTTGCCCTTTTGCCTTGCCTTGCATGGCTTCGCCTTTTTGACTTGCCTTGCCTTGCTTCGCTCTTTTGTCTTGCCTTCCTTTGCCCTATTTCCTTGCCTTGCCTTGCCTTGCTCCTTTGTCTTGCATTACCTTGTCTTGCTTTGCCCTTTTGCCTTGACTTACTTTGCCTTCCTTAGCCCTTTTGCCTTGTCTTGCTTGCCGTTTTCCCTTGCCTTACCTTGCCTTGCTTCGCTCTTTTGCCTTGCCTTGCCTTGCTTTGCATCGCCCTTTTCCCTTGCCTTGCTTTGCCCTTTTGCCTTTCCTTACCTTGCCTTGCTTCGCCCTTTTGCCTTGACTTCCTTTGCCCTTTTGCCTTGCCTTGCCTTGCTTTGCTTTGCCCTTTTGCCTTGCCTTGCCTTCCTTTGCCCTTTTGCCTTGCCTTGCATTCCTTGCTTTGCCCTTTTACCTGGCCTTCCCTTGCCTTGCTTTGCCTTTTTGCCATGCCTTTCCTTGCATTGCTTTGCCCTTTTGATTTGCCTTGCTTTGCCATTTTGCCTTGCCTTGCCTTGTTTTGCTTTGCCGTTTTGCATTGCATTGCCTTCCTTTGCCCTTTTGCCTTGCATTTCCTTGCTTTGCCCTTTTTCCATGCCTTGCCTTGACTTGCTTTGCCCTTTTGCCTTGCCTTGCCTGCTTTACCATTTTGCCTTTCCTTTCCTTGCCTTGCTTTGCCTTTTTGTCTTGCCTTGCCTAGCCTTGCTTTGCCATTTTGTCTTGCCTTGCCTTGCCTTGCTTTGCCCTTTTGCCTTGCCTTGCCTTGTCTTGCTTTCCCTTTTGACTTGCCTTGCTTTGCTTTTGCCATTTTGCCTTGCCTTCCCTTGCCTTGTTTTGCTCTTTTGCCTTGCCTTGCTTTCCTTTTCTATTTTGCCTTTCCTTGCATTTCCTTCCTTTGCCCTTTAGCCTTGCCTTGCCTTGCTTTGCTCTTTTGCGTTGCCTTGCCTTGCCTTGCTTTGCTCTTTTGCCTTGCATTGACTTGCCTTGCTTTGCCCTTTTGCCTTGCATGCATTTCCTTTTTGCCTTGCCTTGCCTTGTCTTGCTTTGCCTATTGCCTTGCCTTGCCTTGTCTTGCTTTGCCCTTTTGACTTGCCTTGCCTTGCTTTGCCCTTTTGCCTTGCATTGCCTTCCCTTGATGTGCCTTTTTGCATTGCCTTGCCTTGTCTTGCTTTCCCTTTTGACTTGCCTTGCTTTGCTTTTGCCATTTTGCCTTGCCTTGCCCTGCTTTGCTCTTTTGCCTTCACTTGCCTTGCGTTAGGTTTGCCCTTTTGCCTTGCCTTGCCCTGTCTTGCTTTCCCCTTTTGCCTTGCCTTGCATTACCATTATGCCTTACCTTGCCTTGCCTTGCTTTGACCTTTTGCCTTGCCTTGCCTTGCTTCTCCCTTTTGCCTTGCCTTGCCTTGTTTTACCCTTTTGATTTGCCTTGCTTTCCTTACCCTATTGTCTTGCATTCCCTTGCCTTGCTTTACCCATTTGCCTCTCCTTGCCTTGCCCAGCTTTCCCAGTTGCATTGCCTTGCCTTGCCTTGCTTTGCCCTTTTGCCTTGCCTTGCCTTGCTTTGCACTTTTGCCTTCCCTTGCCTTGCCTTGCTTTACCCTTTTTCCTTGCCTCTCTTTGCCCTTTTGCCTTGCCTTGCATAGCCTTGCTTTGCCCTTTTGCCTTGCCTCGAATTGCCCTTTTGCCTTGCCTTGCCTTGCTTTGCCCTTTTCCCTTGCCTTGCATTGCCTTGCTTTGCCCTTTTGCCTTTCCTGGCCTTGACTTGCTTTCCCTTTTGACTTGCCTTGCTTTGGTTTGACCTTTTGCCGTGCCTTGCCTTGCCTTGCTTTGCTCTTTTGCCTTTACTTGGTTTGCTTTTTTGCCTTGCCTTGCCTTGCTTTGGCCTTTTGCCTTGCCTTGCTCTCCTTTTCTATATTGCCTTTCATTGCCTTTCCTTGCTTTGCCCTTTAGCCTTGGCTTGCCTTGCTTTGCTCTTTTGCGTTGCCTTGCCTTGCCTTGCTTTGCTCTTTTGCCTTGCCTTGGCTTGCCTTGCTTTGCCCTTTTGCCTTGCCTTGCATTTCCTTTTTGCCTTGCCTTGCCTTGTCTTGCTTTGCCCTTTTGCCTTGCCTTGCCTTGTCTTGCTTTGCCCTTTTGACTTGCCTTGCCTTGCTTTGCCCTTTTGCCTTGCATTGCCTTGCCTTGGTGTGCCTTTTTGCCTTGCCTTGCCTTGTCTTGCTTTCCCTTTTGACTTGTCTTGCTTTGCTTTTGCCATTTTGCCTTGCCTTCCCTTGCCTTGTTTTGCCATTTTGCCTTGCCTTGCCTTGCCTTTCTTTGCCCTTTTGCCTTGTCTTGCCTTGACTTGCTTTGTCCTTTTGCCTTGCCTTGCTTTGCCCTTTTGCTTTGCATTGTTTTGCCTTGCTTTGCCCTTTTGCCTTGCCTTGCCTTGCTTTGCTCTTTTGCCTTGCATTGCCTTGATTTGCCCTTTTTGTCTTCCCTTGCATTGCCTTACTTTGCCCTTTTGCCTTTCCTTACCTTGCCTTGCTTTGCCCTTTTGCCTTTCCTGGCCTTGTCTTGCTTTCCCTTTTGACTTGCCTTCCTATGGTTTGCCCTTTTGCTGTGCCTTGCCTTGTCTTGCTTTGCTCTTTTGCTTTTACTTGGTTTGCTCTTTTGCCTTGCCATGCCTTGCTTTGCACTTTTGCCTTTCCTTGCTTTCCTTTTCTCTTTTGCCTTTCCTTGCCTTTCCTTGCTTTGCCCTTAAGCCTTGCCTTGCCTTGCTTTGCCTTTTTGCCTTGCCTTGAGATGCTTTGCCCTTCTGCCTTTCCTGGCCTTGTCTTGCTTTTTGTTTTGACTTGCCTTGCTTTGGTTTGCCCTTTTGCCGTGCCTTGCCTTGCCTTGCTTTGCTCTTTTGCCTTGCCTTGCTTTCCTTTTCTCTTTTGCCTTTCCCTGCCTTTCCTTGCTTTGCCCTTTAGCCTTGTCTTGCCTTGCTTTGCTCTTTTGCGTTGCCTTGCCTTGCTTTGCCCTTTAGCCTTGCATTGCCTTGCTTTGCTCTTTTGCATTGCCTTGCCTTGCTTTGCCCTTTTGCCTTGCATTGCCTTGAATTGCCCTTTTTTCTTCCCTTGCATTGCCTTTCTTTGCCCTTCTGTCTTGCCTTACCTTGCCTTGCTTTGCCCTTTTGCCTTGCATGGCCTTGTCTTGCTTTCCCTTTTGACTTGCCTTACTTTGCTATGCCATTTTGCCTTGCCTTGCCTTGCCCTGTTTTGCTCTTTTGCCTTCACTTGCCTTGCGTTAGATTTGCCCCTTTGCCTTGCCTTCCCTTATCTTGCTTTGTCCTTTTGCCTTGCCTTGCCTTGCTTTGCCCTTTTGCCTTGCCTTGCATTACCCTTTTGCCTTACCTTGCCTTGCCTTGCTTTGCCCTTTTGCCTTGCCTTGCATTACCCTTTTGCCTTACCTTGCCTTGCCTTGCTTTGCCCTTTTGCCTTGCCTTGCCTTGCCTTGCCTTTCTTTTCCCCTTTGCCTTGCCTTGCCTTGCCTTGTTTTAACCTTTTGATTTGCCTTGCTTTCCTTTCCCTATTGTCTTACATTCCCTTGCCTTGCTTTACCCATTTGCCATTTTGCCTTGCCTAGCCCAGCTTTGCCCAGTTGCATTGCCTTGCCTTGCCTTGCTTTGCCCTTTTGCCTTGCCTTGCCTTGCTTTGCACTTTTGCCTTCCCTTGCCTTGCCTTGCTTTGCCCTTTTGCCTTGCCTTGCATAGCCTTCCTTTGACCTTTTGCCTTGCCTTGAATTGCCCTTTTGCCTTGCCTTGCCTTGCTTTGCCCAAGGGAAAAGGGCAAAACAAGGCAATGCAAGGCAAATCAAAAGGGCAAAGAAAGGCAAGACAAGGCAAAAGGGCAAAGCAAGGCAATGAAAGGCAAAAGTGCAATTCAATGCAAGGCAAATGTGCCAAAAAAGCAAAGGCAAGGCAAGAGGGCAAAGCAAGGCAAGACAAGGCAAGGCAAAAAGGCAAAGCAAGGCAAGGCAAGGTAAGGCAAAAGGGCAATGAAAGGCAAGACAAAAGGGCACAGAAAGGCAATGCAAGGCAAAAGGGCAAAGCAAGGCAAGGCAAGGAAAGGCAAAAGGGCAAAGCATTCCAAGGCAATTCAAGGCAAAAGGGCAAACATAACGCAACACAACTGGAGGCAAAAGAGCAAAGCAAGTCAAGGCAAGGAAAAATGGCAAAGCAAAGCAAGCCAAGTCAAAAGAGAAAGCAAGACAAGGCCAGGAAAGGCAAAAGGGCAAAGCAAGGCAAGGTAAGGCAAAGCAAAAGGGCAAAACAAGGCAAGGCAAAAGGACAAAGCAAGTCAAGGCAAGACAAGGCAAAAGGGGAAAGCAAGGCAAGGCAAGGCAAAAGCGCAAATCAAGGCAAAGGAAGGCAATGCAGAATGGCAAAAGCAAAGCAAGGCAAGTCAAAAGGGAAAGCAAGACAAGGCAAGGCAAGGCAAAAAGGCACACCAAGGCAAGGCAATGCAAAGCAAATCAAAAGGGCAAAGAAAGGCAAGACAAGGCAAAAGGGCAAAGCAAGGCAATGCAAGGCAAGGGAAAAGGGCAAAGCAAGGCAAGGCAAGGCAAAAGGGCAATTCAAGGCAAAGCAAAAAGGCAAAGCAAGGCTATGCGAGGCAAGGCAAAAGGGAAATAAAGGCAAGGCAAGGCAAGGCAAAAGGGCAAAGCAAGGCAAGGGAAAAGGGCAAAGAGAGGCAAGGCAAGGCCAAAGGGCAAAGCAAGACAAGGCAAGGCAAGGCAAAACTGCAGAGCAAGGCAAGGCAAGGCAAAATGGAAAAGCAAGGCAACGGAAAAGGGCAAAGAGAGCCAAGGAAAGGCCAAAGGGCAAAGCAAGGCAAGGCAAGGCAATGCAACTGAGCAAAGCAGGGCAAGCCAAGGAAAGGCAAAAGGGCAAAGCATGGCAAGGCAATGCAAGACAAAAGGGCGAAGCAAGGCACGGCTATGCAAAAGGGCAAAGCAAGGCAATGCAAGGCAAGGGAAAATAACATCCAAGGCAAGGCAAGGCAAAAGGGCAATTCAAGGCAAGGCAAAAGGGCAAATCAAAGGCTATGCAAGGCAAGGCAAAAGGGCAAAGAAAGGCAAGGCAAGGCAAGACAAAAGGGCAAAGCAAGGCAAGGCAAGGCAAAAGGGCAAACCAAGTTAATGCAAGTCAAGGTAAAATGGCAAAGCAAGGCAATGCAATGCAAGACAAAAAGGCAAAGCAAGGCAAGGCAAGGCAAAAGGGCAAAGAAAGGCAAGGCAAGGCAAGACAAAAGGGCAAAGCAAGGCAAGTCAAAGCAAGGCAAAAGAGCAAAGCAAGGCAGGGCAAGGCAAGGCAAAAGGGCAAAGGAAGCCAAGGCAAAAGGGCAAAGCAAACCAATGCAAGGCAAGGCAAAAGGGCAAAGCAAGGCAAGGCAAGACATGGCAAAAGGGCAAAGCAAAGAAAGGTAAAAGGGCAAAGCTAGTCAATGAAAGGCAAAGGAAAAGGGCAAGGCAAGGTATGGAACGTCAAGGCAAAAGGGCAAAGCAAGGCAAGGCAAAAGGGCAAAGCAAGGCAAGGCAAGGCAAAAGGACAAAGCAAGGCAAAAAAATGCAAGGCAAAAGGGCAAAGCAAGGCAAGGCAAAAGGACAAAGCAAGTCAAGGAAAGACAAGGCAAAAGGGCAAAGCAAGGCAAGGCAAGGCAAGGCAAAAAACCAAAGTAAGGCAAGGCAAGGCAAGGCAAAATGGCAAAGCAAGGGAGGGCAAGGCAAGACTTTCTTCGACCTTTTGCTTTGCCTTATCTTGTTTTGTTTTGCCCTTTTGCCTTGCGTTACCTTGCCTTCCTTTGCAATTTGGCTTGCCTTCCTTTGCCCTTTTTCCTTGCATTGCCTTGCCTTGCTTTGCCATTTTGCCTTGCCTTGCTTTGCTTTGTTTCGCCCTTTTGCCTTGCCCTGCTTTGCCCTTTTGCCTTGCCTTGCATGGCTTCGCCTTTTTGACTTGCCTTGCCTTGCTTCGCTCTTTTGTCTTGCCTTCCTTTGCCCTATTTCCTTGCCTTGCCTTGCCTTGCTCCTTTGTCTTGCATTACCTTGTCTTGCTTTGCCCTTTTGCCTTGACTTACTTTGCCTTCCTTAGCCCTTTTGCCTTGTCTTGCTTGCCGTTTTCCCTTGCCTTACCTTGCCTTGCTTCGCTCTTTTGCCTTGCCTTGCCTTGCTTTGCATCGCCCTTTTCCCTTGCCTTGCTTTGCCCTTTTGCCTTTCCTTACCTTGCCTTGCTTCGCCCTTTTGCCTTGACTTCCTTTGCCCTTTTGCCTTGCCTTGCCTTGCTTTGCTTTGCCCTTTTGCCTTGCCTTGCATTCCTTGCTTTGCCCTTTTACCTGGCCTTCCCTTGCCTTGCTTTGCCTTTTTGCCATGCCTTTCCTTGCATTGCTTTGCCCTTTTGATTTGCCTTGCTTTGCCATTTTGCCTTGCCTTGCCTTGTTTTGCTTTGCCGTTTTGCATTGCATTGCCTTCCTTTGCCCTTTTGCCTTGCATTTCCTTGCTTTGCCCTTTTTCCATGCCTTGCCTTGACTTGCTTTGCCCTTTTGCCTTGCCTTGCCTGCTTTACCATTTTGCCTTTCCTTTCCTTGCCTTGCTTTGCCTTTTTGTCTTGCCTTGCCTAGCCTTGCTTTGCCATTTTGTCTTGCCTTGCCTTGCCTTGCTTTGCCCTTTTGCCTTGCCTTGCCTTGTCTTGCTTTCCCTTTTGACTTGCCTTGCTTTGCTTTTGCCATTTTGCCTTGCCTTCCCTTGCCTTGTTTTGCTCTTTTGCCTTGCCTTGCTTTCCTTTTCTATTTTGCCTTTCCTTGCATTTCCTTCCTTTGCCCTTTAGCCTTGCCTTGCCTTGCTTTGCTCTTTTGCGTTGCCTTGCCTTGCCTTGCTTTGCTCTTTTGCCTTGCATTGACTTGCCTTGCTTTGCCCTTTTGCCTTGCATGCATTTCCTTTTTGCCTTGCCTTGCCTTGTCTTGCTTTGCCTATTGCCTTGCCTTGCCTTGTCTTGCTTTGCCCTTTTGACTTGCCTTGCCTTGCTTTGCCCTTTTGCCTTGCATTGCCTTCCCTTGATGTGCCTTTTTGCATTGCCTTGCCTTGTCTTGCTTTCCCTTTTGACTTGCCTTGCTTTGCTTTTGCCATTTTGCCTTGCCTTGCCCTGCTTTGCTCTTTTGCCTTCACTTGCCTTGCGTTAGGTTTGCCCTTTTGCCTTGCCTTGCCCTGTCTTGCTTTGCCCTTTTGCCTTGCCTTGCATTACCATTATGCCTTACCTTGCCTTGCCTTGCTTTGACCTTTTGCCTTGCCTTGCCTTGCCTTGCTTCTCCCTTTTGCCTTGCCTTGCCTTGTTTTACCCTTTTGATTTGCCTTGCTTTCCTTACCCTATTGTCTTGCATTCCCTTGCCTTGCTTTACCCATTTGCCTCTCCTTGCCTTGCCCAGCTTTCCCAGTTGCATTGCCTTGCCTTGCCTTGCTTTGCCCTTTTGCCTTGCCTTGCCTTGCTTTGCACTTTTGCCTTCCCTTGCCTTGCCTTGCTTTACCCTTTTTCCTTGCCTCTCTTTGCCCTTTTGCCTTGCCTTGCATAGCCTTGCTTTGCCCTTTTGCCTTGCCTCGAATTGCCCTTTTGCCTTGCCTTGCCTTGCTTTGCCCTTTTCCCTTGCCTTGCATTGCCTTGCTTTGCCCTTTTGCCTTGTCTTGCTTTGCCCTTTTGCCTTGCCTTGACTTGTCTTGCTTTCCCTTTTGACTTGCCTTGCTTTGCTTTTGCCATTTTGCCTTGCCTTCCCTTGCCTTGTTTTGCCCTTTTGCCTTGTCTTGCCTTGACTTGCTTTGTCCTTTTGCCTTTCCTGGCCTTGACTTGCTTTCCCTTTTGACTTGCCTTGCTTTGGTTTGACCTTTTGCCGTGCCTTGCCTTGCCTTGCTTTGCTCTTTTGCCTTTACTTGGTTTGCTTTTTTGCCTTGCCTTGCCTTGCTTTGGCCTTTTGCCTTGCCTTGCTCTCCTTTTCTATATTGCCTTTCATTGCCTTTCCTTGCTTTGCCCTTTAGCCTTGGCTTGCCTTGCTTTGCTCTTTTGCGTTGCCTTGCCTTGCCTTGCTTTGCTCTTTTGCCTTGCCTTGGCTTGCCTTGCTTTGCCCTTTTGCCTTGCCTTGCATTTCCTTTTTGCCTTGCCTTGCCTTGTCTTGCTTTGCCCTTTTGCCTTGCCTTGCCTTGTCTTGCTTTGCCCTTTTGACTTGCCTTGCCTTGCTTTGCCCTTTTGCCTTGCATTGCCTTGCCTTGGTGTGCCTTTTTGCCTTGCCTTGCCTTGTCTTGCTTTCCCTTTTGACTTGTCTTGCTTTGCTTTTGCCATTTTGCCTTGCCTTCCCTTGCCTTGTTTTGCCATTTTGCCTTGCCTTGCCTTGCCTTTCTTTGCCCTTTTGCCTTGTCTTGCCTTGACTTGCTTTGTCCTTTTGCCTTGCCTTGCTTTGCCCTTTTGCTTTGCATTGTTTTGCCTTGCTTTGCCCTTTTGCCTTGCCTTGCCTTGCTTTGCTCTTTTGCCTTGCATTGCCTTGATTTGCCCTTTTTGTCTTCCCTTGCATTGCCTTACTTTGCCCTTTTGCCTTTCCTTACCTTGCCTTGCTTTGCCCTTTTGCCTTTCCTGGCCTTGTCTTGCTTTCCCTTTTGACTTGCCTTCCTATGGTTTGCCCTTTTGCTGTGCCTTGCCTTGTCTTGCTTTGCTCTTTTGCTTTTACTTGGTTTGCTCTTTTGCCTTGCCATGCCTTGCTTTGCACTTTTGCCTTTCCTTGCTTTCCTTTTCTCTTTTGCCTTTCCTTGCCTTTCCTTGCTTTGCCCTTAAGCCTTGCCTTGCCTTGCTTTGCCTTTTTGCCTTGCCTTGAGATGCTTTGCCCTTTTGCCTTTCCTGGCCTTGTCTTGCTTTTTGTTTTGACTTGCCTTGCTTTGGTTTGCCCTTTTGCCGTGCCTTGCCTTGCCTTGCTTTGCTCTTTTGCCTTGCCTTGCTTTCCTTTTCTCTTTTGCCTTTCCCTGCCTTTCCTTGCTTTGCCCTTTAGCCTTGTCTTGCCTTGCTTTGCTCTTTTGCGTTGCCTTGCCTTGCTTTGCCCTTTAGCCTTGCATTGCCTTGCTTTGCTCTTTTGCATTGCCTTGCCTTGCTTTGCCCTTTTGCCTTGCATTGCCTTGAATTGCCCTTTTTTCTTCCCTTGCATTGCCTTTCTTTGCCCTTTTGTCTTGCCTTACCTTGCCTTGCTTTGCCCTTTTGCCTTGCATGGCCTTGTCTTGCTTTCCCTTTTGACTTGCCTTACTTTGCTATGCCATTTTGCCTTGCCTTGCCTTGCCCTGTTTTGCTCTTTTGCCTTCACTTGCCTTGCGTTAGATTTGCCCCTTTGCCTTGCCTTCCCTTATCTTGCTTTGTCCTTTTGCCTTGCCTTGCCTTGCTTTGCCCTTTTGCCTTGCCTTGCATTACCCTTTTGCCTTACCTTGCCTTGCCTTGCTTTGCCCTTTTGCCTTGCCTTGCATTACCCTTTTGCCTTACCTTGCCTTGCCTTGCTTTGCCCTTTTGCCTTGCCTTGCCTTGCCTTGCCTTTCTTTTCCCCTTTGCCTTGCCTTGCCTTGCCTTGTTTTAACCTTTTGATTTGCCTTGCTTTCCTTTCCCTATTGTCTTACATTCCCTTGCCTTGCTTTACCCATTTGCCATTTTGCCTTGCCTAGCCCAGCTTTGCCCAGTTGCATTGCCTTGCCTTGCCTTGCTTTGCCCTTTTGCCTTGCCTTGCCTTGCTTTGCACTTTTGCCTTCCCTTGCCTTGCCTTGCTTTGCCCTTTTGCCTTGCCTTGCATAGCCTTCCTTTGACCTTTTGCCTTGCCTTGAATTGCCCTTTTGCCTTGCCTTGCCTTGCTTTGCCCAAGGGAAAAGGGCAAAACAAGGCAATGCAAGGCAAATCAAAAGGGCAAAGAAAGGCAAGACAAGGCAAAAGGGCAAAGCAAGGCAATGAAAGGCAAAAGTGCAATTCAATGCAAGGCAAATGTGCCAAAAAAGCAAAGGCAAGGCAAGAGGGCAAAGCAAGGCAAGACAAGGCAAGGCAAAAAGGCAAAGCAAGGCAAGGCAAGGTAAGGCAAAAGGGCAATGAAAGGCAAGACAAAAGGGCACAGAAAGGCAATGCAAGGCAAAAGGGCAAAGCAAGGCAAGGCAAGGAAAGGCAAAAGGGCAAAGCATTCCAAGGCAATTCAAGGCAAAAGGGCAAACATAACGCAACACAACTGGAGGCAAAAGAGCAAAGCAAGTCAAGGCAAGGAAAAATGGCAAAGCAAAGCAAGCCAAGTCAAAAGAGAAAGCAAGACAAGGCCAGGAAAGGCAAAAGGGCAAAGCAAGGCAAGGTAAGGCAAAGCAAAAGGGCAAAACAAGGCAAGGCAAAAGGACAAAGCAAGTCAAGGCAAGACAAGGCAAAAGGGGAAAGCAAGGCAAGGCAAGGCAAAAGCGCAAATCAAGGCAAAGGAAGGCAATGCAGAATGGCAAAAGCAAAGCAAGGCAAGTCAAAAGGGAAAGCAAGACAAGGCAAGGCAAGGCAAAAAGGCACACCAAGGCAAGGCAATGCAAAGCAAATCAAAAGGGCAAAGAAAGGCAAGACAAGGCAAAAGGGCAAAGCAAGGCAATGCAAGGCAAGGGAAAAGGGCAAAGCAAGGCAAGGCAAGGCAAAAGGGCAATTCAAGGCAAAGCAAAAAGGCAAAGCAAGGCTATGCGAGGCAAGGCAAAAGGGAAATAAAGGCAAGGCAAGGCAAGGCAAAAGGGCAAAGCAAGGCAAGGGAAAAGGGCAAAGAGAAGGCAAGGCAAGGCCAAAGGGCAAAGCAAGACAAGGCAAGGCAAGGCAAAACTGCAGAGCAAGGCAAGGCAAGGCAAAATGGAAAAGCAAGGCAACGGAAAAGGGCAAAGAGAGCCAAGGAAAGGCCAAAGGGCAAAGCAAGGCAAGGCAAGGCAATGCAACTGAGCAAAGCAGGGCAAGCCAAGGAAAGGCAAAAGGGCAAAGCATGGCAAGGCAATGCAAGACAAAAGGGCGAAGCAAGGCACGGCTATGCAAAAGGGCAAAGCAAGGCAATGCAAGGCAAGGGAAAATAACATCCAAGGCAAGGCAAGGCAAAAGGGCAATTCAAGGCAAGGCAAAAGGGCAAATCAAAGGCTATGCAAGGCAAGGCAAAAGGGCAAAGAAAGGCAAGGCAAGGCAAGACAAAAGGGCAAAGCAAGGCAAGGCAAGGCAAAAGGGCAAACCAAGTTAATGCAAGTCAAGGTAAAATGGCAAAGCAAGGCAATGCAATGCAAGACAAAAAGGCAAAGCAAGGCAAGGCAAGGCAAAAGGGCAAAGAAAGGCAAGGCAAGGCAAGACAAAAGGGCAAAGCAAGGCAAGTCAAAGCAAGGCAAAAGAGCAAAGCAAGGCAGGGCAAGGCAAGGCAAAAGGGCAAAGGAAGCCAAGGCAAAAGGGCAAAGCAAACCAATGCAAGGCAAGGCAAAAGGGCAAAGCAAGGCAAGGCAAGACATGGCAAAAGGGCAAAGCAAAGAAAGGTAAAAGGGCAAAGCTAGTCAATGAAAGGCAAAGGAAAAGGGCAAGGCAAGGTATGGAACGTCAAGGCAAAAGGGCAAAGCAAGGCAAGGCAAAAGGGCAAAGCAAGGCAAGGCAAGGCAAAAGGACAAAGCAAGGCAAAAAAATGCAAGGCAAAAGGGCAAAGCAAGGCAAGGCAAAAGGACAAAGCAAGTCAAGGAAAGA
The DNA here is from genome assembly GCA_032206185.1 of Columba guinea. Taxonomy (NCBI): domain Eukaryota; kingdom Metazoa; phylum Chordata; class Aves; order Columbiformes; family Columbidae; genus Columba; species Columba guinea. The sequence continues at coordinate 12,647,824 of JAVLUU010000019.1, forward strand.
CAAGGCAAAAGGGCAAAGCAAGGCAAGGCAAGGCAAGGCAAAAAACCAAAGTAAGGCAAGGCAAGGCAAGGCAAAATGGCAAAGCAAGGGAGGGCAAGGCAAGACTTTCTTCGACCTTTTGCTTTGCCTTATCTTGTTTTGTTTTGCCCTTTTGCCTTGCGTTACCTTGCCTTCCTTTGCAATTTGGCTTGCCTTCCTTTGCCCTTTTTCCTTGCATTGCCTTGCCTTGCTTTGCCATTTTGCCTTGCCTTGCTTTGCTTTGTTTCGCCCTTTTGCCTTGCCCTGCTTTGCCCTTTTGCCTTGCCTTGCATGGCTTCGCCTTTTTGACTTGCCTTGCCTTGCTTCGCTCTTTTGTCTTGCCTTCCTTTGCCCTATTTCCTTGCCTTGCCTTGCCTTGCTCCTTTGTCTTGCATTACCTTGTCTTGCTTTGCCCTTTTGCCTTGACTTACTTTGCCTTCCTTAGCCCTTTTGCCTTGTCTTGCTTGCCGTTTTCCCTTGCCTTACCTTGCCTTGCTTCGCTCTTTTGCCTTGCCTTGCCTTGCTTTGCATCGCCCTTTTCCCTTGCCTTGCTTTGCCCTTTTGCCTTTCCTTACCTTGCCTTGCTTCGCCCTTTTGCCTTGACTTCCTTTGCCCTTTTGCCTTGCCTTGCCTTGCTTTGCTTTGCCCTTTTGCCTTGCCTTGCCTTCCTTTGCCCTTTTGCCTTGCCTTGCATTCCTTGCTTTGCCCTTTTACCTGGCCTTCCCTTGCCTTGCTTTGCCTTTTTGCCATGCCTTTCCTTGCATTGCTTTGCCCTTTTGATTTGCCTTGCTTTGCCATTTTGCCTTGCCTTGCCTTGTTTTGCTTTGCCGTTTTGCATTGCATTGCCTTCCTTTGCCCTTTTGCCTTGCATTTCCTTGCTTTGCCCTTTTTCCATGCCTTGCCTTGACTTGCTTTGCCCTTTTGCCTTGCCTTGCCTGCTTTACCATTTTGCCTTTCCTTTCCTTGCCTTGCTTTGCCTTTTTGTCTTGCCTTGCCTAGCCTTGCTTTGCCATTTTGTCTTGCCTTGCCTTGCCTTGCTTTGCCCTTTTGCCTTGCCTTGCCTTGTCTTGCTTTCCCTTTTGACTTGCCTTGCTTTGCTTTTGCCATTTTGCCTTGCCTTCCCTTGCCTTGTTTTGCTCTTTTGCCTTGCCTTGCTTTCCTTTTCTATTTTGCCTTTCCTTGCATTTCCTTCCTTTGCCCTTTAGCCTTGCCTTGCCTTGCTTTGCTCTTTTGCGTTGCCTTGCCTTGCCTTGCTTTGCTCTTTTGCCTTGCATTGACTTGCCTTGCTTTGCCCTTTTGCCTTGCATGCATTTCCTTTTTGCCTTGCCTTGCCTTGTCTTGCTTTGCCTATTGCCTTGCCTTGCCTTGTCTTGCTTTGCCCTTTTGACTTGCCTTGCCTTGCTTTGCCCTTTTGCCTTGCATTGCCTTCCCTTGATGTGCCTTTTTGCATTGCCTTGCCTTGTCTTGCTTTCCCTTTTGACTTGCCTTGCTTTGCTTTTGCCATTTTGCCTTGCCTTGCCCTGCTTTGCTCTTTTGCCTTCACTTGCCTTGCGTTAGGTTTGCCCTTTTGCCTTGCCTTGCCCTGTCTTGCTTTGCCCTTTTGCCTTGCCTTGCATTACCATTATGCCTTACCTTGCCTTGCCTTGCTTTGACCTTTTGCCTTGCCTTGCCTTGCCTTGCTTCTCCCTTTTGCCTTGCCTTGCCTTGTTTTACCCTTTTGATTTGCCTTGCTTTCCTTACCCTATTGTCTTGCATTCCCTTGCCTTGCTTTACCCATTTGCCTCTCCTTGCCTTGCCCAGCTTTCCCAGTTGCATTGCCTTGCCTTGCCTTGCTTTGCCCTTTTGCCTTGCCTTGCCTTGCTTTGCACTTTTGCCTTCCCTTGCCTTGCCTTGCTTTACCCTTTTTCCTTGCCTCTCTTTGCCCTTTTGCCTTGCCTTGCATAGCCTTGCTTTGCCCTTTTGCCTTGCCTCGAATTGCCCTTTTGCCTTGCCTTGCCTTGCTTTGCCCTTTTCCCTTGCCTTGCATTGCCTTGCTTTGCCCTTTTGCCTTGTCTTGCTTTGCCCTTTTGCCTTGCCTTGACTTGTCTTGCTTTCCCTTTTGACTTGCCTTGCTTTGCTTTTGCCATTTTGCCTTGCCTTCCCTTGCCTTGTTTTGCCCTTTTGCCTTGTCTTGCCTTGACTTGCTTTGTCCTTTTGCCTTTCCTGGCCTTGACTTGCTTTCCCTTTTGACTTGCCTTGCTTTGGTTTGACCTTTTGCCGTGCCTTGCCTTGCCTTGCTTTGGCCTTTTGCCTTGCCTTGCTCTCCTTTTCTATATTGCCTTTCATTGCCTTTCCTTGCTTTGCCCTTTAGCCTTGGCTTGCCTTGCTTTGCTCTTTTGCGTTGCCTTGCCTTGCCTTGCTTTGCTCTTTTGCCTTGCCTTGGCTTGCCTTGCTTTGCCCTTTTGCCTTGCCTTGCATTTCCTTTTTGCCTTGCCTTGCCTTGTCTTGCTTTGCCCTTTTGCCTTGCCTTGCCTTGTCTTGCTTTGCCCTTTTGACTTGCCTTGCCTTGCTTTGCCCTTTTGCCTTGCATTGCCTTGCCTTGGTGTGCCTTTTTGCCTTGCCTTGCCTTGTCTTGCTTTCCCTTTTGACTTGTCTTGCTTTGCTTTTGCCATTTTGCCTTGCCTTCCCTTGCCTTGTTTTGCCATTTTGCCTTGCCTTGCCTTGCCTTTCTTTGCCCTTTTGCCTTGTCTTGCCTTGACTTGCTTTGTCCTTTTGCCTTGCCTTGCTTTGCCCTTTTGCTTTGCATTGTTTTGCCTTGCTTTGCCCTTTTGCCTTGCCTTGCCTTGCTTTGCTCTTTTGCCTTGCATTGCCTTGATTTGCCCTTTTTGTCTTCCCTTGCATTGCCTTACTTTGCCCTTTTGCCTTTCCTTACCTTGCCTTGCTTTGCCCTTTTGCCTTTCCTGGCCTTGTCTTGCTTTCCCTTTTGACTTGCCTTCCTATGGTTTGCCCTTTTGCTGTGCCTTGCCTTGTCTTGCTTTGCTCTTTTGCTTTTACTTGGTTTGCTCTTTTGCCTTGCCATGCCTTGCTTTGCACTTTTGCCTTTCCTTGCTTTCCTTTTCTCTTTTGCCTTTCCTTGCCTTTCCTTGCTTTGCCCTTAAGCCTTGCCTTGCCTTGCTTTGCCTTTTTGCCTTGCCTTGAGATGCTTTGCCCTTTTGCCTTTCCTGGCCTTGTCTTGCTTTTTGTTTTGACTTGCCTTGCTTTGGTTTGCCCTTTTGCCGTGCCTTGCCTTGCCTTGCTTTGCTCTTTTGCCTTGCCTTGCTTTCCTTTTCTCTTTTGCCTTTCCCTGCCTTTCCTTGCTTTGCCCTTTAGCCTTGTCTTGCCTTGCTTTGCTCTTTTGCGTTGCCTTGCCTTGCTTTGCCCTTTTGCCTTGCATTGCCTTGAATTGCCCTTTTTTCTTCCCTTGCATTGCCTTTCTTTGCCCTTTTGTCTTGCCTTACCTTGCCTTGCTTTGCCCTTTTGCCTTGCATGGCCTTGTCTTGCTTTCCCTTTTGACTTGCCTTACTTTGCTATGCCATTTTGCCTTGCCTTGCCTTGCCCTGTTTTGCTCTTTTGCCTTCACTTGCCTTGCGTTAGATTTGCCCCTTTGCCTTGCCTTCCCTTATCTTGCTTGTCCTTTTGCCTTGCCTTGCCTTGCTTTGCCCTTTTGCCTTGCCTTGCATTACCCTTTTGCCTTACCTTGCCTTGCCTTGCTTTGCCCTTTTGCCTTGCCTTGCATTACCCTTTTGCCTTACCTTGCCTTGCCTTGCTTTGCCCTTTTGCCTTGCCTTGCCTTGCCTTGCCTTTCTTTTCCCCTTTGCCTTGCCTTGCCTTGCCTTGTTTTAACCTTTTGATTTGCCTTGCTTTCCTTTCCCTATTGTCTTACATTCCCTTGCCTTGCTTTACCCATTTGCCATTTTGCCTTGCCTAGCCCAGCTTTGCCCAGTTGCATTGCCTTGCCTTGCCTTGCTTTGCCCTTTTGCCTTGCCTTGCCTTGCTTTGCACTTTTGCCTTCCCTTGCCTTGCCTTGCTTTGCCCTTTTGCCTTGCCTTGCATAGCCTTCCTTTGACCTTTTGCCTTGCCTTGAATTGCCCTTTTGCCTTGCCTTGCCTTGCTTTGCCCAAGGGAAAAGGGCAAAACAAGGCAATGCAAGGCAAATCAAAAGGGCAAAGAAAGGCAAGACAAGGCAAAAGGGCAAAGCAAGGCAATGAAAGGCAAAAGTGCAATTCAATGCAAGGCAAATGTGCCAAAAAAGCAAAGGCAAGGCAAGAGGGCAAAGCAAGGCAAGACAAGGCAAGGCAAAAAGGCAAAGCAAGGCAAGGCAAGGTAAGGCAAAAGGGCAATGAAAGGCAAGACAAAAGGGCACAGAAAGGCAATGCAAGGCAAAAGGGCAAAGCAAGGCAAGGCAAGGAAAGGCAAAAGGGCAAAGCATTCCAAGGCAATTCAAGGCAAAAGGGCAAACATAACGCAACACAACTGGAGGCAAAAGAGCAAAGCAAGTCAAGGCAAGGAAAAATGGCAAAGCAAAGCAAGCCAAGTCAAAAGAGAAAGCAAGACAAGGCCAGGAAAGGCAAAAGGGCAAAGCAAGGCAAGGTAAGGCAAAGCAAAAGGGCAAAACAAGGCAAGGCAAAAGGACAAAGCAAGTCAAGGCAAGACAAGGCAAAAGGGGAAAGCAAGGCAAGGCAAGGCAAAAGCGCAAATCAAGGCAAAGGAAGGCAATGCAGAATGGCAAAAGCAAAGCAAGGCAAGTCAAAAGGGAAAGCAAGACAAGGCAAGGCAAGGCAAAAAGGCACACCAAGGCAAGGCAATGCAAAGCAAATCAAAAGGGCAAAGAAAGGCAAGACAAGGCAAAAGGGCAAAGCAAGGCAATGCAAGGCAAGGGAAAAGGGCAAAGCAAGGCAAGGCAAGGCAAAAGGGCAATTCAAGGCAAAGCAAAAAGGCAAAGCAAGGCTATGCGAGGCAAGGCAAAAGGGAAATAAAGGCAAGGCAAGGCAAGGCAAAAGGGCAAAGCAAGGCAAGGGAAAAGGGCAAAGAGAGGCAAGGCAAGGCCAAAGGGCAAAGCAAGACAAGGCAAGGCAAGGCAAAACTGCAGAGCAAGGCAAGGCAAGGCAAAAGGGCAAAGAAAGGCAAGGCAAGGCAAGACAAAAGGGCAAAGCAAGGCAAGTCAAAGCAAGGCAAAAGAGCAAAGCAAGGCAGGGCAAGGCAAGGCAAAAGGGCAAAGGAAGCCAAGGCAAAAGGGCAAAGCAAACCAATGCAAGGCAAGGCAAAAGGGCAAAGCAAGGCAAGGCAAGACATGGCAAAAGGGCAAAGCAAAGAAAGGTAAAAGGGCAAAGCTAGTCAATGAAAGGCAAAGGAAAAGGGCAAGGCAAGGTATGGAACGTCAAGGCAAAAGGGCAAAGCAAGGCAAGGCAAAAGGGCAAAGCAAGGCAAGGCAAGGCAAAAGGACAAAGCAAGGCAAAAAAATGCAAGGCAAAAGGGCAAAGCAAGGCAAGGCAAAAGGACAAAGCAAGTCAAGGAAAGACAAGGCAAAAGGGCAAAGCAAGGCAAGGCAAGGCAAGGCAAAAAACCAAAGTAAGGCAAGGCAAGGCAAGGCAAAATGGCAAAGCAAGGGAGGGCAAGGCAAGACTTTCTTCGACCTTTTGCTTTGCCTTATCTTGTTTTGTTTTGCCCTTTTGCCTTGCGTTACCTTGCCTTCCTTTGCAATTTGGCTTGCCTTCCTTTGCCCTTTTTCCTTGCATTGCCTTGCCTTGCTTTGCCATTTTGCCTTGCCTTGCTTTGCTTTGTTTCGCCCTTTTGCCTTGCCCTGCTTTGCCCTTTTGCCTTGCCTTGCATGGCTTCGCCTTTTTGACTTGCCTTGCCTTGCTTCGCTCTTTTGTCTTGCCTTCCTTTGCCCTATTTCCTTGCCTTGCCTTGCCTTGCTCCTTTGTCTTGCATTACCTTGTCTTGCTTTGCCCTTTTGCCTTGACTTACTTTGCCTTCCTTAGCCCTTTTGCCTTGTCTTGCTTGCCGTTTTCCCTTGCCTTACCTTGCCTTGCTTCGCTCTTTTGCCTTGCCTTGCCTTGCTTTGCATCGCCCTTTTCCCTTGCCTTGCTTTGCCCTTTTGCCTTTCCTTACCTTGCCTTGCTTCGCCCTTTTGCCTTGACTTCCTTTGCCCTTTTGCCTTGCCTTGCCTTGCTTTGCTTTGCCCTTTTGCCTTGCCTTGCCTTCCTTTGCCCTTTTGCCTTGCCTTGCATTCCTTGCTTTGCCCTTTTACCTGGCCTTCCCTTGCCTTGCTTTGCCTTTTTGCCATGCCTTTCCTTGCATTGCTTTGCCCTTTGATTTGCCTTGCTTTGCCATTTTGCCTTGCCTTGCCTTGTTTTGCTTTGCCGTTTTGCATTGCATTGCCTTCCTTTGCCCTTTTGCCTTGCATTTCCTTGCTTTGCCCTTTTTCCATGCCTTGCCTTGACTTGCTTTGCCCTTTTGCCTTGCCTTGCCTGCTTTACCATTTTGCCTTTCCTTTCCTTGCCTTGCTTTGCCTTTTTGTCTTGCCTTGCCTAGCCTTGCTTTGCCATTTTGTCTTGCCTTGCCTTGCCTTGCTTTGCCCTTTTGCCTTGCCTTGCCTTGTCTTGCTTTCCCTTTTGACTTGCCTTGCTTTGCTTTTGCCATTTTGCCTTGCCTTCCCTTGCCTTGTTTTGCTCTTTTGCCTTGCCTTGCTTTCCTTTTCTATTTTGCCTTTCCTTGCATTTCCTTCCTTTGCCCTTTAGCCTTGCCTTGCCTTGCTTTGCTCTTTTGCGTTGCCTTGCCTTGCCTTGCTTTGCTCTTTTGCCTTGCATTGACTTGCCTTGCTTTGCCCTTTTGCCTTGCATGCATTTCCTTTTTGCCTTGCCTTGCCTTGTCTTGCTTTGCCTATTGCCTTGCCTTGCCTTGTCTTGCTTTGCCCTTTTGACTTGCCTTGCCTTGCTTTGCCCTTTTGCCTTGCATTGCCTTCCCTTGATGTGCCTTTTTGCATTGCCTTGCCTTGTCTTGCTTTCCCTTTTGACTTGCCTTGCTTTGCTTTTGCCATTTTGCCTTGCCTTGCCCTGCTTTGCTCTTTTGCCTTCACTTGCCTTGCGTTAGGTTTGCCCTTTTGCCTTGCCTTGCCCTGTCTTGCTTTGCCCTTTTGCCTTGCCTTGCATTACCATTATGCCTTACCTTGCCTTGCCTTGCTTTGACCTTTTGCCTTGCCTTGCCTTGCCTTGCTTCTCCCTTTTGCCTTGCCTTGCCTTGCTTTACCCTTTTTCCTTGCCTCTCTTTGCCCTTTTGCCTTGCCTTGCATAGCCTTGCTTTGCCCTTTTGCCTTGCCTCGAATTGCCCTTTTGCCTTGCCTTGCCTTGCTTTGCCCTTTTCCCTTGCCTTGCATTGCCTTGCTTTGCCCTTTTGCCTTGTCTTGCTTTGCCCTTTTGCCTTGCCTTGACTTGTCTTGCTTTCCCTTTTGACTTGCCTTGCTTTGCTTTTGCCATTTTGCCTTGCCTTCCCTTGCCTTGTTTTGCCCTTTTGCCTTGTCTTGCCTTGACTTGCTTTGTCCTTTTGCCTTTCCTGGCCTTGACTTGCTTTCCCTTTTGACTTGCCTTGCTTTGGTTTGACCTTTTGCCGTGCCTTGCCTTGCCTTGCTTTGCTCTTTTGCCTTTACTTGGTTTGCTTTTTTGCCTTGCCTTGCCTTGCTTTGGCCTTTTGCCTTGCCTTGCTCTCCTTTTCTATATTGCCTTTCATTGCCTTTCCTTGCTTTGCCCTTTAGCCTTGGCTTGCCTTGCTTTGCTCTTTTGCGTTGCCTTGCCTTGCCTTGCTTTGCTCTTTTGCCTTGCCTTGGCTTGCCTTGCTTTGCCCTTTTGCCTTGCCTTGCATTTCCTTTTTGCCTTGCCTTGCCTTGTCTTGCTTTGCCCTTTTGCCTTGCCTTGCCTTGTCTTGCTTTGCCCTTTTGACTTGCCTTGCCTTGCTTTGCCCTTTTGCCTTGCATTGCCTTGCCTTGGTGTGCCTTTTTGCCTTGCCTTGCCTTGTCTTGCTTTCCCTTTTGACTTGTCTTGCTTTGCTTTTGCCATTTTGCCTTGCCTTCCCTTGCCTTGTTTTGCCATTTTGCCTTGCCTTGCCTTGCCTTTCTTTGCCCTTTTGCCTTGTCTTGCCTTGACTTGCTTTGTCCTTTTGCCTTGCCTTGCTTTGCCCTTTTGCTTTGCATTGTTTTGCCTTGCTTTGCCCTTTTGCCTTGCCTTGCCTTGCTTTGCTCTTTTGCCTTGCATTGCCTTGATTTGCCCTTTTTGTCTTCCCTTGCATTGCCTTACTTTGCTCTTTTGCCTTTCCTTACCTTGCCTTGCTTTGCCCTTTTGCCTTTCCTGGCCTTGTCTTGCTTTCCCTTTTGACTTGCCTTCCTATGGTTTGCCCTTTTGCTGTGCCTTGCCTTGTCTTGCTTTGCTCTTTTGCTTTTACTTGGTTTGCTCTTTTGCCTTGCCATGCCTTGCTTTGCACTTTTGCCTTTCCTTGCTTTCCTTTTCTCTTTTGCCTTTCCTTGCCTTTCCTTGCTTTGCCCTTAAGCCTTGCCTTGCCTTGCTTTGCCTTTTTGCCTTGCCTTGAGATGCTTTGCCCTTTTGCCTTTCCTGGCCTTGTCTTGCTTTTTGTTTTGACTTGCCTTGCTTTGGTTTGCCCTTTTGCCGTGCCTTGCCTTGCTTTGCTCTTTTGCCTTGCCTTGCTTTCCTTTTCTCTTTTGCCTTTCCCTGCCTTTCCTTGCTTTGCCCTTTAGCCTTGTCTTGCCTTGCTTTGCTCTTTTGCGTTGCCTTGCCTTGCTTTGCCCTTTAGCCTTGCATTGCCTTGCTTTGCTCAGTTGCATTGCCTTGCCTTGCCTTGCTTTGCCCTTTGGCCTTTCCTTGGCTCTCTTTGCCCTTTTCCGTTGCCTTGCTTTTCCATTTTGCCTTGCCTTGCCTTGCTCTGCAGTTTTGCCTTGCCTTGCCTTGTCTTGCTTTGCCCTTTGGCCTTGCCTTGCCTCTCTTTGCCCTTTTCCCTTGCCTTGCTTTGCCCTTTTGCCTTGCCTTGCATAGCCTTCCTTTGACCTTTTGCCTTGCCTTGAATTGCCCTTTTGCCTTGCCTTGCCTTGCTTTGCCCAAGGGAAAAGGGCAAAACAAGGCAATGCAAGGCAAATCAAAGGGGCAAAGAAAGGCAAGACAAGGCAAAAGGGCAAAGCAAGGCAATGAAAGGCAAAAGTGCAATTCAATGCAAGGCAAATGTGCCAAAAAAGCAAAGGCAAGGCAAGAGGGCAAAGCAAGGCAAGACAAGGCAAGGCAAAAAGGCAAAGCAAGGCAAGGCAAGGTAAGGCAAAAGGGCAATGAAAGGCAAGACAAAAGGGCACAGAAAGGCAATGCAAGGCAAAAGGGCAAAGCAAGGCAAGGCAAGGAAAGGCAAAAGGGCAAAGCATTCCAAGGCAATTCAAGGCAAAAGGGCAAACATAACGCAACACAACTGGAGGCAAAAGAGCAAAGCAAGTCAAGGCAAGGAAAAATGGCAAAGCAAAGCAAGCCAAGTCAAAAGAGAAAGCAAGACAAGGCCAGGAAAGGCAAAAGGGCAAAGCAAGGCAAGGTAAGGCAAAGCAAAAGGGCAAAACAAGGCAAGGCAAAAGGACAAAGCAAGTCAAGGCAAGACAAGGCAAAAGGGGAAAGCAAGGCAAGGCAAGGCAAAAGCGCAAATCAAGGCAAAGGAAGGCAATGCAGAATGGCAAAAGCAAAGCAAGGCAAGTCAAAAGGGAAAGCAAGACAAGGCAAGGCAAGGCAAAAAGGCACACCAAGGCAAGGCAATGCAAGGCAAAAGGGCAAAGCAAGGCAAGGCAAGTCAAAAGGGCAAAGCAAGACAAGGCAAGGCAAGGCAAAAAGGCACACCAAGGCAAGGCAATGCAAAGCAAATCAAAAGGGCAAAGAAAGGCAAGACAAGGCAAAAGGGCAAAGCAAGGCAATGCAAGGCAAGGGAAAAGGGCAAAGCAAGACAAGGCAAGGCAAGGCAAAACTGCAGAGCAAGGCAAGGCAAGGCAAAATGGAAAAGCAAGGCAACGGAAAAGGGCAAAGAGAGCCAAGGAAAGGCCAAAGGGCAAAGCAAGGCAAGGCAAGGCAATGCAACTGAGCAAAGCAGGGCAAGCCAAGGAAAGGCAAAAGGGCAAAGCATGGCAAGGCAATGCAAGACAAAAGGGCGAAGCAAGGCACGGCTATGCAAAAGGGCAAAGCAAGGCAATGCAAGGCAAGGGAAAATAACATCCAAGGCAAGGCAAGGCAAAAGGGCAATTCAAGGCAAGGCAAAAGGGCAAATCAAAGGCTATGCAAGGCAAGGCAAAAGGGCAAAGAAAGGCAAGGCAAGGCAAGACAAAAGGGCAAAGCAAGGCAAGGCAAGGCAAAAGGGCAAACCAAGTTAAGGCAAGTCAAGGTAAAATGGCAAAGCAAGGCAATGCAATGCAAGACAAAAAGGCAAAGCAAGGCAAGGCAAGGCAAAAGGGCAAAGAAAGGCAAGGCAAGGCAAGACAAAAGGGCAAAGCAAGGCAAGTCAAAGCAAGGCAAAAGAGCAAAGCAAGGCAGGGCAAGGCAAGGCAAAAGGGCAAAGGAAGCCAAGGCAAAAGGGCAAAGCAAACCAATGCAAGGCAAGGCAAAAGGGCAAAGCAAGGCAAGGCAAGACATGGCAAAAGGGCAAAGCAAAGAAAGGTAAAAGGGCAAAGCTAGTCAATGAAAGGCAAAGGAAAAGGGCAAGGCAAGGTATGGAACGTCAAGGCAAAAGGGCAAAGCAAGGCAAGGCAAAAGGGCAAAGCAAGGCAAGGCAAGGCAAAAGGACAAAGCAAGGCAAAAAAATGCAAGGCAAAAGGGCAAAGCAAGGCAAGGCAAAAGGACAAAGCAAGTCAAGGAAAGACAAGGCAAAAGGGCAAAGCAAGGCAAGGCAAGGCAAGGCAAAAAACCAAAGTAAGGCAAGGCAAGGCAAGGCAAAATGGCAAAGCAAGGGAGGGCAAGGCAAGACTTTCTTCGACCTTTTGCTTTGCCTTATCTTGTTTTGTTTTGCCCTTTTGCCTTGCGTTACCTTGCCTTCCTTTGCAATTTGGCTTGCCTTCCTTTGCCCTTTTTCCTTGCATTGCCTTGCCTTGCTTTGCCTTTTTGTCTTGCCTTGCCTAGCCTTGCTTTGCCATTTTGTCTTGCCTTGCCTTGCCTTGCTTTGCCCTTTTGCCTTGCCTTGCCTTGTCTTGCTTTCCCTTTTGACTTGCCTTGCTTTGCTTTTGCCATTTTGCCTTGCCTTCCCTTGCCTTGTTTTGCTCTTTTGCCTTGCCTTGCTTTCCTTTTCTATTTTGCCTTTCCTTGCATTTCCTTCCTTTGCCCTTTAGCCTTGCCTTGCCTTGCTTTGCTCTTTTGCGTTGCCTTGCCTTGCCTTGCTTTGCTCTTTTGCCTTGCATTGACTTGCCTTGCTTTGCCCTTTTGCCTTGCATGCATTTCCTTTTTGCCTTGCCTTGCCTTGTCTTGCTTTGCCTATTGCCTTGCCTTGCCTTGTCTTGCTTTGCCCTTTTGACTTGCCTTGCCTTGCTTTGCCCTTTTGCCTTGCATTGCCTTCCCTTGATGTGCCTTTTTGCATTGCCTTGCCTTGTCTTGCTTTCCCTTTTGACTTGCCTTGCTTTGCTTTTGCCATTTTGCCTTGCCTTGCCCTGCTTTGCTCTTTTGCCTTCACTTGCCTTGCGTTAGGTTTGCCCTTTTGCCTTGCCTTGCCCTGTCTTGCTTTACCCTTTTGCCTTGCCTTGCATTACCATTATGCCTTACCTTGCCTTGCCTTGCTTTGACCTTTTGCCTTGCCTTGCCTTGCCTTGCTTCTCCCTTTTGCCTTGCCTTGCCTTGTTTTACCCTTTTGATTTGCCTTGCTTTCCTTACCCTATTGTCTTGCATTCCCTTGCCTTGCTTTACCCATTTGCCTCTCCTTGCCTTGCCCAGCTTTCCCAGTTGCATTGCCTTGCCTTGCCTTGCTTTGCCCTTTTGCCTTGCCTTGCCTTGCTTTGCACTTTTGCCTTCCCTTGCCTTGCCTTGCTTTACCCTTTTTCCTTGCCTCTCTTTGCCCTTTTGCCTTGCCTTGCATAGCCTTGCTTTGCCCTTTTGCCTTGCCTCGAATTGCCCTTTTGCCTTGCCTTGCCTTGCTTTGCCCTTTTCCCTTGCCTTGCATTGCCTTGCTTTGCCCTTTTGCCTTGTCTTGCTTTGCCCTTTTGCCTTGCCTTGACTTGTCTTGCTTTCCCTTTTGACTTGCCTTGCTTTGCTTTTGCCATTTTGCCTTGCCTTCCCTTGCCTTGTTTTGCCCTTTTGCCTTGTCTTGCCTTGACTTGCTTTGTCCTTTTGCCTTTCCTGGCCTTGACTTGCTTTCCCTTTTGACTTGCCTTGCTTTGGTTTGACCTTTTGCCGTGCCTTGCCTTGCCTTGCTTTGCTCTTTTGCCTTTACTTGGTTTGCTTTTTTGCCTTGCCTTGCCTTGCTTTGGCCTTTTGCTTTGCCTTGCTCTCCTTTTCTATATTGCCTTTCATTGCCTTTCCTTGCTTTGCCCTTTAGCCTTGGCTTGCCTTGCTTTGCTCTTTTGCGTTGCCTTGCCTTGCCTTGCTTTGCTCTTTTGCCTTGCCTTGGCTTGCCTAGCTTTGCCCTTTTGCCTTGCCTTGCATTTCCTTTTTGCCTTGCCTTGCCTTGTCTTGCTTTGCCCTTTTGCCTTGCCTTGCCTTGTCTTGCTTTGCCCTTTTGACTTGCCTTGCCTTGCTTTGCCCTTTTGCCTTGCATTGCCTTGCCTTGGTGTGCCTTTTTGCCTTGCCTTGCCTTGTCTTGCTTTCCCTTTTGACTTGTCTTGCTTTGCTTTTGCCATTTTGCCTTGCCTTCCCTTGCCTTGTTTTGCCATTTTGCCTTGCCTTGCCTTGCCTTTCTTTGCCCTTTTGCCTTGTCTTGCCTTGACTTGCTTTGTCCTTTTGCCTTGCCTTGCTTTGCCCTTTTGCTTTGCATTGTTTTGCCTTGCTTTGCCCTTTTGCCTTGCCTTGCCTTGCTTTGCTCTTTTGCCTTGCATTGCCTTGATTTGCCCTTTTTGTCTTCCCTTGCATTGCCTTACTTTGCCCTTTTGCCTTTCCTTACCTTGCCTTGCTTTGCCCTTTTGCCTTTCCTGGCCTTGTCTTGCTTTCCCTTTTGACTTGCCTTCCTATGGTTTGCCCTTTTGCTGTGCCTTGCCTTGTCTTGCTTTGCTCTTTTGCTTTTACTTGGTTTGCTCTTTTGCCTTGCCATGCCTTGCTTTGCACTTTTGCCTTTCCTTGCTTTCCTTTTCTCTTTTGCCTTTCCTTGCCTTTCCTTGCTTTGCCCTTAAGCCTTGCCTTGCCTTGCTTTGCCTTTTTGCCTTGCCTTGAGATGCTTTGCCCTTTTGCCTTTACTGGCCTTGTCTTGCTTTTTGTTTTGACTTGCCTTGCTTTGGTTTGCCCTTTTGCCGTGCCTTGCCTTGCTTTGCTCTTTTGCCTTGCCTTGCTTTCCTTTTCTCTTTTGCCTTTCCCTGCCTTTCCTTGCTTTGCCCTTTAGCCTTGTCTTGCCTTGCTTTGCTCTTTTGCGTTGCCTTGCCTTGCTTTGCCCTTTAGCCTTGCATTGCCTTGCTTTGCTCAGTTGCATTGCCTTGCCTTGCCTTGCTTTGCCCTTTGGCCTTTCCTTGGCTCTCTTTGCCCTTTTCCGTTGCCTTGCTTTTCCATTTTGCCTTGCCTTGCCTTGCTCTGCAGTTTTGCCTTGCCTTGCCTTGTCTTGCTTTGCCCTTTGGCCTTGCCTTGCCTCTCTTTGCCCTTTTCCCTTGCCTTGCTTTGCCCTTTTGCCTTGCCTTGCATAGCCTTCCTTTGACCTTTTGCCTTGCCTTGAATTGCCCTTTTGCCTTGCCTTGCCTTGCTTTGCCCAAGGGAAAAGGGCAAAACAAGGCAATGCAAGGCAAATCAAAGGGGCAAAGAAAGGCAAGACAAGGCAAAAGGGCAAAGCAAGGCAATGAAAGGCAAAAGTGCAATTCAATGCAAGGCAAATGTGCCAAAAAAGCAAAGGCAAGGCAAGAGGGCAAAGCAAGGCAAGACAAGGCAAAAGGGCAAAGCAAGGCAATGAAAGGCAAAAGTGCAATTCAATGCAAGGCAAATGTGCCAAAAAAGCAAAGGCAAGGCAAGAGGGCAAAGCAAGGCAAGACAAGGCAAGGCAAAAAGGCAAAGCAAGGCAAGGCAAGGTAAGGCAAAAGGGCAATGAAAGGCAAGACAAAAGGGCACAGAAAGGCAATGCAAGGCAAAAGGGCAAAGCAAGGCAAGGCAAGGAAAGGCAAAAGGGCAAAGCATTCCAAGGCAATTCAAGGCAAAAGGGCAAACATAACGCAACACAACTGGAGGCAAAAGAGCAAAGCAAGTCAAGGCAAGGAAAAATGGCAAAGCAAAGCAAGCCAAGTCAAAAGAGAAAGCAAGACAAGGCCAGGAAAGGCAAAAGGGCAAAGCAAGGCAAGGTAAGGCAAAGCAAAAGGGCAAAACAAGGCAAGGCAAAAGGACAAAGCAAGTCAAGGCAAGACAAGGCAAAAGGGGAAAGCAAGGCAAGGCAAGGCAAAAGCGCAAATCAAGGCAAAGGAAGGCAATGCAGAATGGCAAAAGCAAAGCAAGGCAAGTCAAAAGGGAAAGCAAGACAAGGCAAGGCAAGGCAAAAAGGCACACCAAGGCAAGGCAATGCAAGGCAAAAGGGCAAAGCAAGGCAAGGCAAGTCAAAAGGGCAAAGCAAGACAAGGCAAGGCAAGGCAAAAAGGCACACCAAGGCAAGGCAAGGCAATGCAAATCAAAAGGGCAAAGAAAGGCAAGACAAGGCAAAAGGGCAAAGCAAGGCAATGCAAGGCAAGGGAAAAGGGCAAAGCAAGACAAGGCAAGGCAAGGCAAAACTGCAGAGCAAGGCAAGGCAAGGCAAAATGGAAAAGCAAGGCAACGGAAAAGGGCAAAGAGAGCCAAGGAAAGGCCAAAGGGCAAAGCAAGGCAAGGCAAGGCAATGCAACTGAGCAAAGCAGGGCAAGCCAAGGAAAGGCAAAAGGGCAAAGCATGGCAAGGCAATGCAAGACAAAAGGGCGAAGCAAGGCACGGCTATGCAAAAGGGCAAAGCAAGGCAATGCAAGGCAAGGGAAAATAACATCCAAGGCAAGGCAAGGCAAAAGGGCAATTCAAGGCAAGGCAAAAGGGCAAATCAAAGGCTATGCAAGGCAAGGCAAAAGGGCAAAGAAAGGCAAGGCAAGGCAAGACAAAAGGGCAAAGCAAGGCAAGGCAAGGCAAAAGGGCAAACCAAGTTAAGGCAAGTCAAGGTAAAATGGCAAAGCAAGGCAATGCAATGCAAGACAAAAAGGCAAAGCAAGGCAAGGCAAGGCAAAAGGGCAAAGAAAGGCAAGGCAAGGCAAGACAAAAGGGCAAAGCAAGGCAAGTCAAAGCAAGGCAAAAGAGCAAAGCAAGGCAGGGCAAGGCAAGGCAAAAGGGCAAAGGAAGCCAAGGCAAAAGGGCAAAGCAAACCAATGCAAGGCAAGGCAAAAGGGCAAAGCAAGGCAAGGCAAGACATGGCAAAAGGGCAAAGCAAAGAAAGGTAAAAGGGCAAAGCTAGTCAATGAAAGGCAAAGGAAAAGGGCAAGGCAAGGTATGGAACGTCAAGGCAAAAGGGCAAAGCAAGGCAAGGCAAAAGGGCAAAGCAAGGCAAGGCAAGGCAAAAGGACAAAGCAAGGCAAAAAAATGCAAGGCAAAAGGGCAAAGCAAGGCAAGGCAAAAGGACAAAGCAAGTCAAGGAAAGACAAGGCAAAAGGGCAAAGCAAGGCAAGGCAAGGCAAGGCAAAAAACCAAAGTAAGGCAAGGCAAGGCAAGGCAAAATGGCAAAGCAAGGGAGGGCAAGGCAAGACTTTCTTCGACCTTTTGCTTTGCCTTATCTTGTTTTGTTTTGCCCTTTTGCCTTGCGTTACCTTGCCTTCCTTTGCAATTTGGCTTGCCTTCCTTTGCCCTTTTTCCTTGCATTGCCTTGCCTTGCTTTGCCTTTTTGTCTTGCCTTGCCTAGCCTTGCTTTGCCATTTTGTCTTGCCTTGCCTTGCCTTGCTTTGCCCTTTTGCCTTGCCTTGCCTTGTCTTGCTTTCCCTTTTGACTTGCCTTGCTTTGCTTTTGCCATTTTGCCTTGCCTTCCCTTGCCTTGTTTTGCTCTTTTGCCTTGCCTTGCTTTCCTTTTCTATTTTGCCTTTCCTTGCATTTCCTTCCTTTGCCCTTTAGCCTTGCCTTGCCTTGCTTTGCTCTTTTGCGTTGCCTTGCCTTGCCTTGCTTTGCTCTTTTGCCTTGCATTGACTTGCCTTGCTTTGCCCTTTTGCCTTGCATGCATTTCCTTTTTGCCTTGCCTTGCCTTGTCTTGCTTTGCCTATTGCCTTGCCTTGCCTTGTCTTGCTTTGCCCTTTTGACTTGCCTTGCCTTGCTTTGCCCTTTTGCCTTGCATTGCCTTCCCTTGATGTGCCTTTTTGCATTGCCTTGCCTTGTCTTGCTTTCCCTTTTGACTTGCCTTGCTTTGCTTTTGCCATTTTGCCTTGCCTTGCCCTGCTTTGCTCTTTTGCCTTCACTTGCCTTGCGTTAGGTTTGCCCTTTTGCCTTGCCTTGCCCTGTCTTGCTTTACCCTTTTGCCTTGCCTTGCATTACCATTATGCCTTACCTTGCCTTGCCTTGCTTTGACCTTTTGCCTTGCCTTGCCTTGCCTTGCTTCTCCCTTTTGCCTTGCCTTGCCTTGTTTTACCCTTTTGATTTGCCTTGCTTTCCTTACCCTATTGTCTTGCATTCCCTTGCCTTGCTTTACCCATTTGCCTCTCCTTGCCTTGCCCAGCTTTCCCAGTTGCATTGCCTTGCCTTGCCTTGCTTTGCCCTTTTGCCTTGCCTTGCCTTGCTTTGCACTTTTGCCTTCCCTTGCCTTGCCTTGCTTTACCCTTTTTCCTTGCCTCTCTTTGCCCTTTTGCCTTGCCTTGCATAGCCTTGCTTTGCCCTTTTGCCTTGCCTCGAATTGCCCTTTTGCCTTGCCTTGCCTTGCTTTGCCCTTTTCCCTTGCCTTGCATTGCCTTGCTTTGCCCTTTTGCCTTGTCTTGCTTTGCCCTTTTGCCTTGCCTTGACTTGTCTTGCTTTCCCTTTTGACTTGCCTTGCTTTGCTTTTGCCATTTTGCCTTGCCTTCCCTTGCCTTGTTTTGCCCTTTTGCCTTGTCTTGCCTTGACTTGCTTTGTCCTTTTGCCTTTCCTGGCCTTGACTTGCTTTCCCTTTTGACTTGCCTTGCTTTGGTTTGACCTTTTGCCGTGCCTTGCCTTGCCTTGCTTTGCTCTTTTGCCTTTACTTGGTTTGCTTTTTTGCCTTGCCTTGCCTTGCTTTGGCCTTTTGCTTTGCCTTGCTCTCCTTTTCTATATTGCCTTTCATTGCCTTTCCTTGCTTTGCCCTTTAGCCTTGGCTTGCCTTGCTTTGCTCTTTTGCGTTGCCTTGCCTTGCCTTGCTTTGCTCTTTTGCCTTGCCTTGGCTTGCCTAGCTTTGCCCTTTTGCCTTGCCTTGCATTTCCTTTTTGCCTTGCCTTGCCTTGTCTTGCTTTGCCCTTTTGCCTTGCCTTGCCTTGTCTTGCTTTGCCCTTTTGACTTGCCTTGCCTTGCTTTGCCCTTTTGCCTTGCATTGCCTTGCCTTGGTGTGCCTTTTTGCCTTGCCTTGCCTTGTCTTGCTTTCCCTTTTGACTTGTCTTGCTTTGCTTTTGCCATTTTGCCTTGCCTTCCCTTGCCTTGTTTTGCCATTTTGCCTTGCCTTGCCTTGCCTTTCTTTGCCCTTTTGCCTTGTCTTGCCTTGACTTGCTTTGTCCTTTTGCCTTGCCTTGCTTTGCCCTTTTGCTTTGCATTGTTTTGCCTTGCTTTGCCCTTTTGCCTTGCCTTGCCTTGCTTTGCTCTTTTGCCTTGCATTGCCTTGATTTGCCCTTTTTGTCTTCCCTTGCATTGCCTTACTTTGCCCTTTTGCCTTTCCTTACCTTGCCTTGCTTTGCCCTTTTGCCTTTCCTGGCCTTGTCTTGCTTTCCCTTTTGACTTGCCTTCCTATGGTTTGCCCTTTTGCTGTGCCTTGCCTTGTCTTGCTTTGCTCTTTTGCTTTTACTTGGTTTGCTCTTTTGCCTTGCCATGCCTTGCTTTGCACTTTTGCCTTTCCTTGCTTTCCTTTTCTCTTTTGCCTTTCCTTGCCTTTCCTTGCTTTGCCCTTAAGCCTTGCCTTGCCTTGCTTTGCCTTTTTGCCTTGCCTTGAGATGCTTTGCCCTTTTGCCTTTACTGGCCTTGTCTTGCTTTTTGTTTTGACTTGCCTTGCTTTGGTTTGCCCTTTTGCCGTGCCTTGCCTTGCTTTGCTCTTTTGCCTTGCCTTGCTTTCCTTTTCTCTTTTGCCTTTCCCTGCCTTTCCTTGCTTTGCCCTTTAGCCTTGTCTTGCCTTGCTTTGCTCTTTTGCGTTGCCTTGCCTTGCTTTGCCCTTTAGCCTTGCATTGCCTTGCTTTGCTCAGTTGCATTGCCTTGCCTTGCCTTGCTTTGCCCTTTGGCCTTTCCTTGGCTCTCTTTGCCCTTTTCCGTTGCCTTGCTTTTCCATTTTGCCTTGCCTTGCCTTGCTCTGCAGTTTTGCCTTGCCTTGCCTTGTCTTGCTTTGCCCTTTGGCCTTGCCT
Source organism: Columba guinea (assembly GCA_032206185.1). Taxonomy (NCBI): domain Eukaryota; kingdom Metazoa; phylum Chordata; class Aves; order Columbiformes; family Columbidae; genus Columba; species Columba guinea. Next base: position 12,666,521 of record JAVLUU010000019.1, read on the forward strand.
TGCCTCTCTTTGCCCTTTTCCCTTGCCTTGCTTTGCCCTTTTGCCTTGCCTTGCATAGCCTTCCTTTGACCTTTTGCCTTGCCTTGAATTGCCCTTTTGCCTTGCCTTGCCTTGCTTTGCCCAAGGGAAAAGGGCAAAACAAGGCAATGCAAGGCAAATCAAAGGGGCAAAGAAAGGCAAGACAAGGCAAAAGGGCAAAGCAAGGCAATGAAAGGCAAAAGTGCAATTCAATGCAAGGCAAATGTGCCAAAAAAGCAAAGGCAAGGCAAGAGGGCAAAGCAAGGCAAGACAAGGCAAGGCAAAAAGGCAAAGCAAGGCAAGGCAAGGTAAGGCAAAAGGGCAATGAAAGGCAAGACAAAAGGGCACAGAAAGGCAATGCAAGGCAAAAGGGCAAAGCAAGGCAAGGCAAGGAAAGGCAAAAGGGCAAAGCATTCCAAGGCAATTCAAGGCAAAAGGGCAAACATAACGCAACACAACTGGAGGCAAAAGAGCAAAGCAAGTCAAGGCAAGGAAAAATGGCAAAGCAAAGCAAGCCAAGTCAAAAGAGAAAGCAAGACAAGGCCAGGAAAGGCAAAAGGGCAAAGCAAGGCAAGGTAAGGCAAAGCAAAAGGGCAAAACAAGGCAAGGCAAAAGGACAAAGCAAGTCAAGGCAAGACAAGGCAAAAGGGGAAAGCAAGGCAAGGCAAGGCAAAAGCGCAAATCAAGGCAAAGGAAGGCAATGCAGAATGGCAAAAGCAAAGCAAGGCAAGTCAAAAGGGAAAGCAAGACAAGGCAAGGCAAGGCAAAAAGGCACACCAAGGCAAGGCAATGCAAGGCAAAAGGGCAAAGCAAGGCAAGGCAAGTCAAAAGGGCAAAGCAAGACAAGGCAAGGCAAGGCAAAAAGGCACACCAAGGCAAGGCAATGCAAAGCAAATCAAAAGGGCAAAGAAAGGCAAGACAAGGCAAAAGGGCAAAGCAAGGCAATGCAAGGCAAGGGAAAAGGGCAAAGCAAGACAAGGCAAGGCAAGGCAAAACTGCAGAGCAAGGCAAGGCAAGGCAAAATGGAAAAGCAAGGCAACGGAAAAGGGCAAAGAGAGCCAAGGAAAGGCCAAAGGGCAAAGCAAGGCAAGGCAAGGCAATGCAACTGAGCAAAGCAGGGCAAGCCAAGGAAAGGCAAAAGGGCAAAGCATGGCAAGGCAATGCAAGACAAAAGGGCGAAGCAAGGCACGGCTATGCAAAAGGGCAAAGCAAGGCAATGCAAGGCAAGGGAAAATAACATCCAAGGCAAGGCAAGGCAAAAGGGCAATTCAAGGCAAGGCAAAAGGGCAAATCAAAGGCTATGCAAGGCAAGGCAAAAGGGCAAAGAAAGGCAAGGCAAGGCAAGACAAAAGGGCAAAGCAAGGCAAGGCAAGGCAAAAGGGCAAACCAAGTTAAGGCAAGTCAAGGTAAAATGGCAAAGCAAGGCAATGCAATGCAAGACAAAAAGGCAAAGCAAGGCAAGGCAAGGCAAAAGGGCAAAGAAAGGCAAGGCAAAGCAAGACAAAAGGGCAAAGCAAGGCAAGTCAAAGCAAGGCAAAAGAGCAAAGCAAGGCAGGGCAAGGCAAGGCAAAAGGGCAAAGGAAGCCAAGGCAAAAGGGCAAAGCAAACCAATGCAAGGCAAGGCAAAAGGGCAAAGCAAGGCAAGGCAAGACATGGCAAAAGGGCAAAGCAAAGAAAGGTAAAAGGGCAAAGCTAGTCAATGAAAGGCAAAGGAAAAGGGCAAGGCAAGGTATGGAACGTCAAGGCAAAAGGGCAAAGCAAGGCAAGGCAAAAGGGCAAAGCAAGGCAAGGCAAGGCAAAAGGACAAAGCAAGGCAAAAAAATGCAAGGCAAAAGGGCAAAGCAAGGCAAGGCAAAAGGACAAAGCAAGTCAAGGAAAGACAAGGCAAAAGGGCAAAGCAAGGCAAGGCAAGGCAAGGCAAAAAACCAAAGTAAGGCAAGGCAAGGCAAGGCAAAATGGCAAAGCAAGGGAGGGCAAGGCAAGACTTTCTTCGACCTTTTGCTTTGCCTTATCTTGTTTTGTTTTGCCCTTTTGCCTTGCGTTACCTTGCCTTCCTTTGCAATTTGGCTTGCCTTCCTTTGCCCTTTTTCCTTGCATTGCCTTGCCTTGCTTTGCCATTTTGCCTTGCCTTGCTTTGCTTTGTTTCGCCCTTTTGCCTTGCCCTGCTTTGCCCTTTTGCCTTGCCTTGCATGGCTTCGCCTTTTTGACTTGCCTTGCCTTGCTTCGCTCTTTTGTCTTGCCTTCCTTTGCCCTATTTCCTTGCCTTGCCTTGCCTTGCTCCTTTGTCTTGCATTACCTTGTCTTGCTTTGCCCTTTTGCCTTGACTTACTTTGCCTTCCTTAGCCCTTTTGCCTTGTCTTGCTTGCCGTTTTCCCTTGCCTTACCTTGCCTTGCTTCGCTCTTTTGCCTTGCCTTGCCTTGCTTTGCATCGCCCTTTTCCCTTGCCTTGCTTTGCCCTTTTGCCTTTCCTTACCTTGCCTTGCTTCGCCCTTTTGCCTTGACTTCCTTTGCCCTTTTGCCTTGCCTTGCCTTGCTTTGCTTTGCCCTTTTGCCTTGCCTTGCCTTCCTTTGCCCTTTTGCCTTGCCTTGCATTCCTTGCTTTGCCCTTTTACCTGGCCTTCCCTTGCCTTGCTTTGCCTTTTTGCCATGCCTTTCCTTGCATTGCTTTGCCCTTTGATTTGCCTTGCTTTGCCATTTTGCCTTGCCTTGCCTTGTTTTGCTTTGCCGTTTTGCATTGCATTGCCTTCCTTTGCCCTTTTGCCTTGCATTTCCTTGCTTTGCCCTTTTTCCATGCCTTGCCTTGACTTGCTTTGCCCTTTTGCCTTGCCTTGCCTGCTTTACCATTTTGCCTTTCCTTTCCTTGCCTTGCTTTGCCTTTTTGTCTTGCCTTGCCTAGCCTTGCTTTGCCATTTTGTCTTGCCTTGCCTTGCCTTGCTTTGCCCTTTTGCCTTGCCTTGCCTTGTCTTGCTTTCCCTTTTGACTTGCCTTGCTTTGCTTTTGCCATTTTGCCTTGCCTTCCCTTGCCTTGTTTTGCTCTTTTGTATTGCCTTGCTTTCCTTTTCTATTTTGCCTTTCCTTGCATTTCCTTCCTTTGCCCTTTAGCCTTGCCTTGCCTTGCTTTGCTCTTTTGCGTTGCCTTGCCTTGCCTTGCTTTGCTCTTTTGCCTTGCATTGACTTGCCTTGCTTTGCCCTTTTGCCTTGCATGCATTTCCTTTTTGCCTTGCCTTGCCTTGTCTTGCTTTGCCTATTGCCTTGCCTTGCCTTGTCTTGCTTTGCCCTTTTGACTTGCCTTGCCTTGCTTTGCCCTTTTGCCTTGCATTGCCTTCCCTTGATGTGCCTTTTTGCATTGCCTTGCCTTGTCTTGCTTTCCCTTTTGACTTGCCTTGCTTTGCTTTTGCCATTTTGCCTTGCCTTGCCCTGCTTTGCTCTTTTGCCTTCACTTGCCTTGCGTTAGGTTTGCCCTTTTGCCTTGCCTTGCCCTGTCTTGCTTTGCCCTTTTGCCTTGCCTTGCATTACCATTATGCCTTACCTTGCCTTGCCTTGCTTTGACCTTTTGCCTTGCCTTGCCTTGCCTTGCTTCTCCCTTTTGCCTTGCCTTGCCTTGTTTTACCCTTTTGATTTGCCTTGCTTTCCTTACCCTATTGTCTTGCATTCCCTTGCCTTGCTTTACCCATTTGCCTCTCCTTGCCTTGCCCTGCTTTCCCAGTTGCATTGCCTTGCCTTGCCTTGCTTTGCCCTTTTGCCTTGCCTTGCCTTGCTTTGCACTTTTGCCTTCCCTTGCCTTGCCTTGCTTTACCCTTTTTCCTTGCCTCTCTTTGCCCTTTTGCCTTGCCTTGCATAGCCTTGCTTTGCCCTTTTGCCTTGCCTCGAATTGCCCTTTTGCCTTGCCTTGCCTTGCTTTGCCCTTTTCCCTTGCCTTGCATTGCCTTGCTTTGCCCTTTTGCCTTGTCTTGCTTTGCCCTTTTGCCTTGCCTTGACTTGTCTTGCTTTCCCTTTTGACTTGCCTTGCTTTGCTTTTGCCATTTTGCCTTGCCTTCCCTTGCCTTGTTTTGCCCTTTTGCCTTGTCTTGCCTTGACTTGCTTTGTCCTTTTGCCTTTCCTGGCCTTGACTTGCTTTCCCTTTTGACTTGCCTTGCTTTGGTTTGACCTTTTGCCGTGCCTTGCCTTGCCTTGCTTTGCTCTTTTGCCTTTACTTGGTTTGCTTTTTTGCCTTGCCTTGCCTTGCTTTGGCCTTTTGCCTTGCCTTGCTCTCCTTTTCTATATTGCCTTTCATTGCCTTTCCTTGCTTTGCCCTTTAGCCTTGGCTTGCCTTGCTTTGCTCTTTTGCGTTGCCTTGCCTTGCCTTGCTTTGCTCTTTTGCCTTGCCTTGGCTTGCCTAGCTTTGCCCTTTTGCCTTGCCTTGCATTTCCTTTTTGCCTTGCCTTGCCTTGTCTTGCTTTGCCCTTTTGCCTTGCCTTGCCTTGTCTTGCTTTGCCCTTTTGACTTGCCTTGCCTTGCTTTGCCCTTTTGCCTTGCATTGCCTTGCCTTGGTGTGCCTTTTTGCCTTGCCTTGCCTTGTCTTGCTTTCCCTTTTGACTTGTCTTGCTTTGCTTTTGCCATTTTGCCTTGCCTTCCCTTGCCTTGTTTTGCCATTTTGCCTTGCCTTGCCTTGCCTTTCTTTGCCCTTTTGCCTTGTCTTGCCTTGACTTGCTTTGTCCTTTTGCCTTGCCTTGCTTTGCCCTTTTGCTTTGCATTGTTTTGCCTTGCTTTGCCCTTTTGCCTTGCCTTGCCTTGCTTTGCTCTTTTGCCTTGCATTGCCTTGATTTGCCCTTTTTGTCTTCCCTTGCATTGCCTTACTTTGCCCTTTTGCCTTTCCTTACCTTGCCTTGCTTTGCCCTTTTGCCTTTCCTGGCCTTGTCTTGCTTTCCCTTTTGACTTGCCTTCCTATGGTTTGCCCTTTTGCTGTGCCTTGCCTTGTCTTGCTTTGCTCTTTTGCTTTTACTTGGTTTGCTCTTTTGCCTTGCCATGCCTTGCTTTGCACTTTTGCCTTTCCTTGCTTTCCTTTTCTCTTTTGCCTTTCCTTGCCTTTCCTTGCTTTGCCCTTAAGCCTTGCCTTGCCTTGCTTTGCCTTTTTGCCTTGCCTTGAGATGCTTTGCCCTTTTGCCTTTACTGGCCTTGTCTTGCTTTTTGTTTTGACTTGCCTTGCTTTGGTTTGCCCTTTTGCCGTGCCTTGCCTTGCTTTGCTCTTTTGCCTTGCCTTGCTTTCCTTTTCTCTTTTGCCTTTCCCTGCCTTTCCTTGCTTTGCCCTTTAGCCTTGTCTTGCCTTGCTTTGCTCTTTTGCGTTGCCTTGCCTTGCTTTGCCCTTTTGCCTTGCATTGCCTTGAATTGCCCTTTTTTCTTCCCTTGCATTGCCTTTCTTTGCCCTTTTGTCTTGCCTTACCTTGCCTTGCTTTGCCCTTTTGCCTTGCATGGCCTTGTCTTGCTTTCCCTTTTGACTTGCCTTACTTTGCTATGCCATTTTGCCTTGCCTTGCCTTGCCCTGTTTTGCTCTTTTGCCTTCACTTGCCTTGCGTTAGATTTGCCCCTTTGCCTTGCCTTCCCTTATCTTGCTTGTCCTTTTGCCTTGCCTTGCCTTGCTTTGCCCTTTTGCCTTGCCTTGCATTACCCTTTTGCCTTACCTTGCCTTGCCTTGCTTTGCCCTTTTGCCTTGCCTTGCATTACCCTTTTGCCTTACCTTGCCTTGCTTTGCTTTGCCCTTTTGCCTTGCCTTGCCTTGCCTTGCCTTTCTTTTCCCCTTTGCCTTGCCTTGCCTTGCCTTGTTTTAACCTTTTGATTTGCCTTGCTTTCCTTTCCCTATTGTCTTACATTCCCTTGCCTTGCTTTACCCATTTGCCATTTTGCCTTGCCTAGCCCAGCTTTGCCCAGTTGCATTGCCTTGCCTTGCCTTGCTTTGCCCTTTTGCCTTGCCTTGCCTTGCTTTGCACTTTTGCCTTGCCTTGCATAGCCTTCCTTTGACCTTTTGCCTTGCCTTGAATTGCCCTTTTGCCTTGCCTTGCCTTGCTTTGCCCAAGGGAAAAGGGCAAAACAAGGCAATGCAAGGCAAATCAAAAGGGCAAAGAAAGGCAAGACAAGGCAAAAGGGCAAAGCAAGGCAATGAAAGGCAAAAGTGCAATTCAATGCAAGGCAAATGTGCCAAAAAAGCAAAGGCAAGGCAAGAGGGCAAAGCAAGGCAAGACAAGGCAAGGCAAAAAGGCAAAGCAAGGCAAGGCAAGGTAAGGCAAAAGGGCAATGAAAGGCAAGACAAAAGGGCACAGAAAGGCAATGCAAGGCAAAAGGGCAAAGCAAGGCAAGGCAAGGAAAGGCAAAAGGGCAAAGCATTCCAAGGCAATTCAAGGCAAAAGGGCAAACATAACGCAACACAACTGGAGGCAAAAGAGCAAAGCAAGTCAAGGCAAGGAAAAATGGCAAAGCAAAGCAAGCCAAGTCAAAAGAGAAAGCAAGACAAGGCCAGGAAAGGCAAAAGGGCAAAGCAAGGCAAGGTAAGGCAAAGCAAAAGGGCAAAACAAGGCAAGGCAAAAGGACAAAGCAAGTCAAGGCAAGACAAGGCAAAAGGGGAAAGCAAGGCAAGGCAAGGCAAAAGCGCAAATCAAGGCAAAGGAAGGCAATGCAGAATGGCAAAAGCAAAGCAAGGCAAGTCAAAAGGGAAAGCAAGACAAGGCAAGGCAAGGCAAAAAGGCACACCAAGGCAAGGCAATGCAAAGCAAATCAAAAGGGCAAAGAAAGGCAAGACAAGGCAAAAGGGCAAAGCAAGGCAATGCAAGGCAAGGGAAAAGGGCAAAGCAAGGCAAGGCAAGGCAAAAGGGCAATTCAAGGCAAAGCAAAAAGGCAAAGCAAGGCTATGCGAGGCAAGGCAAAAGGGAAATAAAGGCAAGGCAAGGCAAGGCAAAAGGGCAAAGCAAGGCAAGGGAAAAGGGCAAAGAGAGGCATGGCAAGGCCAAAGGGCAAAGCAAGACAAGGCAAGGCAAGGCAAAACTGCAGAGCAAGGCAAGGCAAGGCAAAATGGAAAAGCAAGGCAACGGAAAAGGGCAAAGAGAGCCAAGGAAAGGCCAAAGGGCAAAGCAAGGCAAGGCAAGGCAATGCAACTGAGCAAAGCAGGGCAAGCCAAGGAAAGGCAAAAGGGCAAAGCATGGCAAGGCAATGCAAGACAAAAGGGCGAAGCAAGGCACGGCTATGCAAAAGGGCAAAGCAAGGCAATGCAAGGCAAGGGAAAATAACATCCAAGGCAAGGCAAGGCAAAAGGGCAATTCAAGGCAAGGCAAAAGGGCAAATCAAAGGCTATGCAAGGCAAGGCAAAAGGGCAAAGAAAGGCAAGGCAAGGCAAGACAAAAGGGCAAAGCAAGGCAAGGCAAGGCAAAAGGGCAAACCAAGTTAAGGCAAGTCAAGGTAAAATGGCAAAGCAAGGCAATGCAATGCAAGACAAAAAGGCAAAGCAAGGCAAGGCAAGGCAAAAGGGCAAAGAAAGGCAAGGCAAGGCAAGACAAAAGGGCAAAGCAAGGCAAGTCAAAGCAAGGCAAAAGAGCAAAGCAAGGCAGGGCAAGGCAAGGCAAAAGGGCAAAGGAAGCCAAGGCAAAAGGGCAAAGCAAACCAATGCAAGGCAAGGCAAAAGGGCAAAGCAAGGCAAGGCAAGACATGGCAAAAGGGCAAAGCAAAGAAAGGTAAAAGGGCAAAGCTAGTCAATGAAAGGCAAAGGAAAAGGGCAAGGCAAGGTATGGAACGTCAAGGCAAAAGGGCAAAGCAAGGCAAGGCAAAAGGGCAAAGCAAGGCAAGGCAAGGCAAAAGGACAAAGCAAGGCAAAAAAATGCAAGGCAAAAGGGCAAAGCAAGGCAAGGCAAAAGGACAAAGCAAGTCAAGGAAAGACAAGGCAAAAGGGCAAAGCAAGGCAAGGCAAGGCAAGGCAAAAAACCAAAGTAAGGCAAGGCAAGGCAAGGCAAAATGGCAAAGCAAGGGAGGGCAAGGCAAGACTTTCTTCGACCTTTTGCTTTGCCTTATCTTGTTTTGTTTTGCCCTTTTGCCTTGCGTTACCTTGCCTTCCTTTGCAATTTGGCTTGCCTTCCTTTGCCCTTTTTCCTTGCATTGCCTTGCCTTGCTTTGCCATTTTGCCTTGCCTTGCTTTGCTTTGTTTCGCCCTTTTGCCTTGCCCTGCTTTGCCCTTTTGCCTTGCCTTGCATGGCTTCGCCTTTTTGACTTGCCTTGCCTTGCTTCGCTCTTTTGTCTTGCCTTCCTTTGCCCTATTTCCTTGCCTTGCCTTGCCTTGCTCCTTTGTCTTGCATTACCTTGTCTTGCTTTGCCCTTTTGCCTTGACTTACTTTGCCTTCCTTAGCCCTTTTGCCTTGTCTTGCTTGCCGTTTTCCCTTGCCTTACCTTGCCTTGCTTCGCTCTTTTGCCTTGCCTTGCCTTGCTTTGCATCGCCCTTTTCCCTTGCCTTGCTTTGCCCTTTTGCCTTTCCTTACCTTGCCTTGCTTCGCCCTTTTGCCTTGACTTCCTTTGCCCTTTTGCCTTGCCTTGCCTTGCTTTGCTTTGCCCTTTTGCCTTGCCTTGCCTTCCTTTGCCCTTTTGCCTTGCCTTGCATTCCTTGCTTTGCCCTTTTACCTGGCCTTCCCTTGCCTTGCTTTGCCTTTTTGCCATGCCTTTCCTTGCATTGCTTTGCCCTTTGATTTGCCTTGCTTTGCCATTTTGCCTTGCCTTGCCTTGTTTTGCTTTGCCGTTTTGCATTGCATTGCCTTCCTTTGCCCTTTTGCCTTGCATTTCCTTGCTTTGCCCTTTTTCCATGCCTTGCCTTGACTTGCTTTGCCCTTTTGCCTTGCCTTGCCTGCTTTACCATTTTGCCTTTCCTTTCCTTGCCTTGCTTTGCCTTTTTGTCTTGCCTTGCCTAGCCTTGCTTTGCCATTTTGTCTTGCCTTGCCTTGCCTTGCTTTGCCCTTTTGCCTTGCCTTGCCTTGTCTTGCTTTCCCTTTTGACTTGCCTTGCTTTGCTTTTGCCATTTTGCCTTGCCTTCCCTTGCCTTGTTTTGCTCTTTTGCCTTGCCTTGCTTTCCTTTTCTATTTTGCCTTTCCTTGCATTTCCTTCCTTTGCCCTTTAGCCTTGCCTTGCCTTGCTTTGCTCTTTTGCGTTGCCTTGCCTTGCCTTGCTTTGCTCTTTTGCCTTGCATTGACTTGCCTTGCTTCTCCCTTTTGCCTTGCCTTGCCTTGTTTTACCCTTTTGATTTGCCTTGCTTTCCTTACCCTATTGTCTTGCATTCCCTTGCCTTGCTTTACCCGTTTGCCTCTCCTTGCCTTGCCCAGCTTTCCCAGTTGCATTGCCTTGCCTTGCCTTGCTTTGCCCTTTTGCCTTGCCTTGCCTTGCTTTGCACTTTTGCCTTCCCTTGCCTTGCCTTGCTTTACCCTTTTTCCTTGCCTCTCTTTGCCCTTTTGCCTTGCCTTGCATAGCCTTGCTTTGCCCTTTTGCCTTGCCTCGAATTGCCCTTTTGCCTTGCCTTGCCTTGCTTTGCCCTTTTCCCTTGCCTTGCATTGCCTTGCTTTGCCCTTTTGCCTTGTCTTGCTTTGCCCTTTTGCCTTGCCTTGACTTGTCTTGCTTTCCCTTTTGACTTGCCTTGCTTTGCTTTTGCCATTTTGCCTTGCCTTCCCTTGCCTTGTTTTGCCCTTTTGCCTTGTCTTGCCTTGACTTGCTTTGTCCTTTTGCCTTTCCTGGCCTTGACTTGCTTTCCCTTTTGACTTGCCTTGCTTTGGTTTGACCTTTTGCCGTGCCTTGCCTTGCCTTGCTTTGCTCTTTTGCCTTTACTTGGTTTGCTTTTTTGCCTTGCCTTGCCTTGCTTTGGCCTTTTGCTTTGCCTTGCTCTCCTTTTCTATATTGCCTTTCATTGCCTTTCCTTGCTTTGCCCTTTAGCCTTGGCTTGCCTTGCTTTGCTCTTTTGCGTTGCCTTGCCTTGCCTTGCTTTGCTCTTTTGCCTTGCCTTGGCTTGCCTAGCTTTGCCCTTTTGCCTTGCCTTGCATTTCCTTTTTGCCTTGCCTTGCCTTGTCTTGCTTTGCCCTTTTGCCTTGCCTTGCCTTGTCTTGCTTTGCCCTTTTGACTTGCCTTGCCTTGCTTTGCCCTTTTGCCTTGCATTGCCTTGCCTTGGTGTGCCTTTTTGCCTTGCCTTGCCTTGTCTTGCTTTCCCTTTTGACTTGTCTTGCTTTGCTTTTGCCATTTTGCCTTGCCTTCCCTTGCCTTGTTTTGCCATTTTGCCTTGCCTTGCCTTGCCTTTCTTTGCCCTTTTGCCTTGTCTTGCCTTGACTTGCTTTGTCCTTTTGCCTTGCCTTGCTTTGCCCTTTTGCTTTGCATTGTTTTGCCTTGCTTTGCCCTTTTGCCTTGCCTTGCCTTGCTTTGCTCTTTTGCCTTGCATTGCCTTGATTTGCCCTTTTTGTCTTCCCTTGCATTGCCTTACTTTGCCCTTTTGCCTTTCCTTACCTTGCCTTGCTTTGCCCTTTTGCCTTTCCTGGCCTTGTCTTGCTTTCCCTTTTGACTTGCCTTCCTATGGTTTGCCCTTTTGCTGTGCCTTGCCTTGTCTTGCTTTGCTCTTTTGCTTTTACTTGGTTTGCTCTTTTGCCTTGCCATGCCTTGCTTTGCACTTTTGCCTTTCCTTGCTTTCCTTTTCTCTTTTGCCTTTCCTTGCCTTTCCTTGCTTTGCCCTTAAGCCTTGCCTTGCCTTGCTTTGCCTTTTTGCCTTGCCTTGAGATGCTTTGCCCTTTTGCCTTTACTGGCCTTGTCTTGCTTTTTGTTTTGACTTGCCTTGCTTTGGTTTGCCCTTTTGCCGTGCCTTGCCTTGCTTTGCTCTTTTGCCTTGCCTTGCTTTCCTTTTCTCTTTTGCCTTTCCCTGCCTTTCCTTGCTTTGCCCTTTAGCCTTGTCTTGCCTTGCTTTGCTCTTTTGCGTTGCCTTGCCTTGCTTTGCCCTTTAGCCTTGCATTGCCTTGCTTTGCTCAGTTGCATTGCCTTGCCTTGCCTTGCTTTGCCCTTTGGCCTTTCCTTGGCTCTCTTTGCCCTTTTCCGTTGCCTTGCTTTTCCATTTTGCCTTGCCTTGCCTTGCTCTGCAGTTTTGCCTTGCCTTGCCTTGTCTTGCTTTGCCCTTTGGCCTTGCCTTGCCTCTCTTTGCCCTTTTCCCTTGCCTTGCTTTGCCCTTTTGCCTTGCCTTGCATAGCCTTCCTTTGACCTTTTGCCTTGCCTTGAATTGCCCTTTTGCCTTGCCTTGCCTTGCTTTGCCCAAGGGAAAAGGGCAAAACAAGGCAATGCAAGGCAAATCAAAGGGGCAAAGAAAGGCAAGACAAGGCAAAAGGGCAAAGCAAGGCAATGAAAGGCAAAAGTGCAATTCAATGCAAGGCAAATGTGCCAAAAAAGCAAAGGCAAGGCAAGAGGGCAAAGCAAGGCAAGACAAGGCAAGGCAAAAAGGCAAAGCAAGGCAAGGCAAGGTAAGGCAAAAGGGCAATGAAAGGCAAGACAAAAGGGCACAGAAAGGCAATGCAAGGCAAAAGGGCAAAGCAAGGCAAGGCAAGGAAAGGCAAAAGGGCAAAGCATTCCAAGGCAATTCAAGGCAAAAGGGCAAACATAACGCAACACAACTGGAGGCAAAAGAGCAAAGCAAGTCAAGGCAAGGAAAAATGGCAAAGCAAAGCAAGCCAAGTCAAAAGAGAAAGCAAGACAAGGCCAGGAAAGGCAAAAGGGCAAAGCAAGGCAAGGTAAGGCAAAGCAAAAGGGCAAAACAAGGCAAGGCAAAAGGACAAAGCAAGTCAAGGCAAGACAAGGCAAAAGGGGAAAGCAAGGCAAGGCAAGGCAAAAGCGCAAATCAAGGCAAAGGAAGGCAATGCAGAATGGCAAAAGCAAAGCAAGGCAAGTCAAAAGGGAAAGCAAGACAAGGCAAGGCAAGGCAAAAAGGCACACCAAGGCAAGGCAATGCAAGGCAAAAGGGCAAAGCAAGGCAAGGCAAGTCAAAAGGGCAAAGCAAGACAAGGCAAGGCAAGGCAAAAAGGCACACCAAGGCAAGGCAATGCAAAGCAAATCAAAAGGGCAAAGAAAGGCAAGACAAGGCAAAAGGGCAAAGCAAGGCAATGCAAGGCAAGGGAAAAGGGCAAAGCAAGACAAGGCAAGGCAAGGCAAAACTGCAGAGCAAGGCAAGGCAAGGCAAAATGGAAAAGCAAGGCAACGGAAAAGGGCAAAGAGAGCCAAGGAAAGGCCAAAGGGCAAAGCAAGGCAAGGCAAGGCAATGCAACTGAGCAAAGCAGGGCAAGCCAAGGAAAGGCAAAAGGGCAAAGCATGGCAAGGCAATGCAAGACAAAAGGGCGAAGCAAGGCACGGCTATGCAAAAGGGCAAAGCAAGGCAATGCAAGGCAAGGGAAAATAACATCCAAGGCAAGGCAAGGCAAAAGGGCAATTCAAGGCAAGGCAAAAGGGCAAATCAAAGGCTATGCAAGGCAAGGCAAAAGGGCAAAGCAAGGCAAGGCAAGGCAAGGCAAAAACCAAAGTAAGGCAAGGCAAGGCAAGGCAAAATGGCAAAGCAAGGGAGGGCAAGGCAAGACTTTCTTCGACCTTTTGCTTTGCCTTATCTTGTTTTGTTTTGCCCTTTTGCCTTGCGTTACCTTGCCTTCCTTTGCAATTTGGCTTGCCTTCCTTTGCCCTTTTTCCTTGCATTGCCTTGCCTTGCTTTGCCTTTTTGTCTTGCCTTGCCTAGCCTTGCTTTGCCATTTTGTCTTGCCTTGCCTTGCCTTGCTTTGCCCTTTTGCCTTGCCTTGCCTTGTCTTGCTTTCCCTTTTGACTTGCCTTGCTTTGCTTTTGCCATTTTGCCTTGCCTTCCCTTGCCTTGTTTTGCTCTTTTGCCTTGCCTTGCTTTCCTTTTCTATTTTGCCTTTCCTTGCATTTCCTTCCTTTGCCCTTTAGCCTTGCCTTGACTTGCTTTGCTCTTTTGCGTTGCCTTGCCTTGCCTTGCTTTGCTCTTTTGCCTTGCATTGACTTGCCTTGCTTTGCCCTTTTGCCTTGCATGCATTTCCTTTTTGCCTTGCCTTGCCTTGTCTTGCTTTGCCTATTGCCTTGCCTTGCCTTGTCTTGCTTTGCCCTTTTGACTTGCCTTGCCTTGCTTTGCCCTTTTGCCTTGCATTGCCTTCCCTTGATGTGCCTTTTTGCATTGCCTTGCCTTGTCTTGCTTTCCCTTTTGACTTGCCTTGCTTTGCTTTTGCCATTTTGCCTTGCCTTGCCCTGCTTTGCTCTTTTGCCTTCACTTGCCTTGCGTTAGGTTTGCCCTTTTGCCTTGCCTTGCCCTGTCTTGCTTTGCCCTTTTGCCTTGCCTTGCATTACCATTATGCCTTACCTTGCCTTGCCTTGCTTTGACCTTTTGCCTTGCCTTGCCTTGCCTTGCTTCTCCCTTTTGCCTTGCCTTGCCTTGTTTTACCCTTTTGATTTGCCTTGCTTTCCTTACCCTATTGTCTTGCATTCCCTTGCCTTGCTTTACCCATTTGCCTCTCCTTGCCTTGCCCAGCTTTCCCAGTTGCATTGCCTTGCCTTGCCTTGCTTTGCCCTTTTGCCTTGCCTTGCCTTGCTTTGCACTTTTGCCTTCCCTTGCCTTGCCTTGCTTTACCCTTTTTCCTTGCCTCTCTTTGCCCTTTTGCCTTGCCTTGCATAGCCTTGCTTTGCCCTTTTGCCTTGCCTCGAATTGCCCTTTTGCCTTGCCTTGCCTTGCTTTGCCCTTTTCCCTTGCCTTGCATTGCCTTGCTTTGCCCTTTTGCCTTGTCTTGCTTTGCCCTTTTGCCTTGCCTTGACTTGTCTTGCTTTCCCTTTTGACTTGCCTTGCTTTGCTTTTGCCATTTTGCCTTGCCTTCCCTTGCCTTGTTTTGCCCTTTTGCCTTGTCTTGCCTTGACTTGCTTTGTCCTTTTGCCTTTCCTGGCCTTGACTTGCTTTCCCTTTTGACTTGCCTTGCTTTGGTTTGACCTTTTGCCGTGCCTTGCCTTGCCTTGCTTTGCTCTTTTGCCTTTACTTGGTTTGCTTTTTTGCCTTGCCTTGCCTTGCTTTGGCCTTTTGCTTTGCCTTGCTCTCCTTTTCTATATTGCCTTTCATTGCCTTTCCTTGCTTTGCCCTTTAGCCTTGGCTTGCCTTGCTTTGCTCTTTTGCGTTGCCTTGCCTTGCCTTGCTTTGCTCTTTTGCCTTGCCTTGGCTTGCCTAGCTTTGCCCTTTTGCCTTGCCTTGCATTTCCTTTTTGCCTTGCCTTGCCTTGTCTTGCTTTGCCCTTTTGCCTTGCCTTGCCTTGTCTTGCTTTGCCCTTTTGACTTGCCTTGCCTTGCTTTGCCCTTTTGCCTTGCATTGCCTTGCCTTGGTGTGCCTTTTTGCCTTGCCTTGCCTTGTCTTGCTTTCCCTTTTGACTTGTCTTGCTTTGCTTTTGCCATTTTGCCTTGCCTTCCCTTGCCTTGTTTTGCCATTTTGCCTTGCCTTGCCTTGCCTTTCTTTGCCCTTTTGCCTTGTCTTGCCTTGACTTGCTTTGTCCTTTTGCCTTGCCTTGCTTTGCCCTTTTGCTTTGCATTGTTTTGCCTTGCTTTGCCCTTTTGCCTTGCCTTGCCTTGCTTTGCTCTTTTGCCTTGCATTGCCTTGATTTGCCCTTTTTGTCTTCCCTTGCATTGCCTTACTTTGCCCTTTTGCCTTTCCTTACCTTGCCTTGCTTTGCCCTTTTGCCTTTCCTGGCCTTGTCTTGCTTTCCCTTTTGACTTGCCTTCCTATGGTTTGCCCTTTTGCTGTGCCTTGCCTTGTCTTGCTTTGCTCTTTTGCTTTTACTTGGTTTGCTCTTTTGCCTTGCCATGCCTTGCTTTGCACTTTTGCCTTTCCTTGCTTTCCTTTTCTCTTTTGCCTTTCCTTGCCTTTCCTTGCTTTGCCCTTAAGCCTTGCCTTGCCTTGCTTTGCCTTTTTGCCTTGCCTTGAGATGCTTTGCCCTTTTGCCTTTACTGGCCTTGTCTTGCTTTTTGTTTTGACTTGCCTTGCTTTGGTTTGCCCTTTTGCCGTGCCTTGCCTTGCTTTGCTCTTTTGCCTTGCCTTGCTTTCCTTTTCTCTTTTGCCTTTCCCTGCCTTTCCTTGCTTTGCCCTTTAGCCTTGTCTTGCCTTGCTTTGCTCTTTTGCGTTGCCTTGCCTTGCTTTGCCCTTTAGCCTTGCATTGCCTTGCTTTGCTCAGTTGCATTGCCTTGCCTTGCCTTGCTTTGCCCTTTGGCCTTTCCTTGGCTCTCTTTGCCCTTTTCCGTTGCCTTGCTTTTCCATTTTGCCTTGCCTTGCCTTGCTCTGCAGTTTTGCCTTGCCTTGCCTTGTCTTGCTTTGCCCTTTGGCCTTGCCTTGCCTCTCTTTGCCCTTTTCCCTTGCCTTGCTTTGCCCTTTTGCCTTGCCTTGCATAGCCTTCCTTTGACCTTTTGCCTTGCCTTGAATTGCCCTTTTGCCTTGCCTTGCCTTGCTTTGCCCAAGGGAAAAGGGCAAAACAAGGCAATGCAAGGCAAATCAAAGGGGCAAAGAAAGGCAAGACAAGGCAAAAGGGCAAAGCAAGGCAATGAAAGGCAAAAGTGCAATTCAATGCAAGGCAAATGTGCCAAAAAAGCAAAGGCAAGGCAAGAGGGCAAAGCAAGGCAAGACAAGGCAAGGCAAAAAGGCAAAGCAAGGCAAGGCAAGGTAAGGCAAAAGGGCAATGAAAGGCAAGACAAAAGGGCACAGAAAGGCAATGCAAGGCAAAAGGGCAAAGCAAGGCAAGGCAAGGAAAGGCAAAAGGGCAAAGCATTCCAAGGCAATTCAAGGCAAAAGGGCAAACATAACGCAACACAACTGGAGGCAAAAGAGCAAAGCAAGTCAAGGCAAGGAAAAATGGCAAAGCAAAGCAAGCCAAGTCAAAAGAGAAAGCAAGACAAGGCCAGGAAAGGCAAAAGGGCAAAGCAAGGCAAGGTAAGGCAAAGCAAAAGGGCAAAACAAGGCAAGGCAAAAGGACAAAGCAAGTCAAGGCAAGACAAGGCAAAAGGGGAAAGCAAGGCAAGGCAAGGCAAAAGCGCAAATCAAGGCAAAGGAAGGCAATGCAGAATGGCAAAAGCAAAGCAAGGCAAGTCAAAAGGGAAAGCAAGACAAGGCAAGGCAAGGCAAAAAGGCACACCAAGGCAAGGCAATGCAAGGCAAAAGGGCAAAGCAAGGCAAGGCAAGTCAAAAGGGCAAAGCAAGACAAGGCAAGGCAAGGCAAAAAGGCACACCAAGGCAAGGCAATGCAAAGCAAATCAAAAGGGCAAAGAAAGGCAAGACAAGGCAAAAGGGCAAAGCAAGGCAATGCAAGGCAAGGGAAAAGGGCAAAGCAAGACAAGGCAAGGCAAGGCAAAACTGCAGAGCAAGGCAAGGCAAGGCAAAATGGAAAAGCAAGGCAACGGAAAAGGGCAAAGAGAGCCAAGGAAAGGCCAAAGGGCAAAGCAAGGCAAGGCAAGGCAATGCAACTGAGCAAAGCAGGGCAAGCCAAGGAAAGGCAAAAGGGCAAAGCATGGCAAGGCAATGCAAGACAAAAGGGCGAAGCAAGGCACGGCTATGCAAAAGGGCAAAGCAAGGCAATGCAAGGCAAGGGAAAATAACATCCAAGGCAAGGCAAGGCAAGGCAAAAGGGCAATTCAAGGCAAGGCAAAAGGGCAAATCAAAGGCTATGCAAGGCAAGGCAAAAGGGCAAAGAAAGGCAAGGCAAGGCAAGACAAAAGGGCAAAGCAAGGCAAGGCAAGGCAAAAGGGCAAACCAAGTTAAGGCAAGTCAAGGTAAAATGGCAAAGCAAGGCAATGCAATGCAAGACAAAAAGGCAAAGCAAGGCAAGGCAAGGCAAAAGGGCAAAGAAAGGCAAGGCAAGGCAAGACAAAAGGGCAA
The DNA here is from genome assembly GCA_032206185.1 of Columba guinea. Classification (NCBI taxonomy): domain Eukaryota; kingdom Metazoa; phylum Chordata; class Aves; order Columbiformes; family Columbidae; genus Columba; species Columba guinea. Next base: position 12,683,439 of record JAVLUU010000019.1, read on the forward strand.
AGCAAGGCAAGTCAAAGCAAGGCAAAAGAGCAAAGCAAGGCAAGGCAAGGCAAGGCAAAAGGGCAAAGGAAGCCAAGGCAAAAGGGCAAAGCAAACCAATGCAAGGCAAGGCAAAAGGGCAAAGCAAGGCAAGGCAAGACATGGCAAAAGGGCAAAGCAAAGAAAGGTAAAAGGGCAAAGCTAGTCAATGAAAGGCAAAGGAAAAGGGCAAGGCAAGGTATGGAACGTCAAGGCAAAAGGGCAAAGCAAGGCAAGGCAAAAGGGCAAAGCAAGGCAAGGCAAGGCAAAAGGACAAAGCAAGGCAAAAAAATGCAAGGCAAAAGGGCAAAGCAAGGCAAGGCAAAAGGACAAAGCAAGTCAAGGAAAGACAAGGCAAAAGGGCAAAGCAAGGCAAGGCAAGGCAAGGCAAAAAACCAAAGTAAGGCAAGGCAAGGCAAGGCAAAATGGCAAAGCAAGGGAGGGCAAGGCAAGACTTTCTTCGACCTTTTGCTTTGCCTTATCTTGTTTTGTTTTGCCCTTTTGCCTTGCGTTACCTTGCCTTCCTTTGCAATTTGGCTTGCCTTCCTTTGGTCTTTTTCCTTGCATTGCCTTGCCTTGCTTTGCCATTTTGCCTTGCCTTGCTTTGCTTTGTTTCGCCCTTTTGCCTTGCCCTGCTTTGCCCTTTTGCCTTGCCTTGCATGGCTTCGCCTTTTTGACTTGCCTTGCCTTGCTTCGCTCTTTTGTCTTGCCTTCCTTTGCCCTATTTCCTTGCCTTGCCTTGCCTTGCTCCTTTGTCTTGCATTACCTTGTCTTGCTTTGCCCTTTTGCCTTGACTTACTTTGCCTTCCTTAGCCCTTTTGCCTTGTCTTGCTTGCCGTTTTCCCTTGCCTTACCTTGCCTTGCTTCGCTCTTTTGCCTTGCCTTGCCTTGCTTTGCATCGCCCTTTTCCCTTGCCTTGCTTTGCCCTTTTGCCTTTCCTTACCTTGCCTTGCTTCGCCCTTTTGCCTTGACTTCCTTTGCCCTTTTGCCTTGCCTTGCCTTGCTTTGCTTTGCCCTTTTGCCTTGCCTTGCCTTCCTTTGCCCTTTTGCCTTGCCTTGCATTCCTTGCTTTGCCCTTTTACCTGGCCTTCCCTTGCCTTGCTTTGCCTTTTTGCCATGCCTTTCCTTGCATTGCTTTGCCCTTTGATTTGCCTTGCTTTGCCATTTTGCCTTGACTTGCCTTGTTTTGCTTTGCCGTTTTGCATTGCATTGCCTTCCTTTGCCCTTTTGCCTTGCATTTCCTTGCTTTGCCCTTTTTCCATGCCTTGCCTTGACTTGCTTTGCCCTTTTGCCTTGCCTTGCCTGCTTTACCATTTTGCCTTTCCTTTCCTTGCCTTGCTTTGCCTTTTTGTCTTGCCTTGCCTAGCCTTGCTTTGCCATTTTGTCTTGCCTTGCCTTGCCTTGCTTTGCCCTTTTGCCTTGCCTTGCCTTGTCTTGCTTTCCCTTTTGACTTGCCTTGCTTTGCTTTTGCCATTTTGCCTTGCCTTCCCTTGCCTTGTTTTGCTCTTTTGCATTGCCTTGCTTTCCTTTTCTATTTTGCCTTTCCTTGCATTTCCTTCCTTTGCCCTTTAGCCTTGCCTTGCCTTGCTTTGCTCTTTTGCGTTGCCTTGCCTTGCCTTGCTTTGCTCTTTTGCCTTGCATTGACTTGCCTTGCTTTGCCCTTTTGCCTTGCATGCATTTCCTTTTTGCCTTGCCTTGCCTTGTCTTGCTTTGCCTATTGCCTTGCCTTGCCTTGTCTTGCTTTGCCCTTTTGACTTGCCTTGCCTTGCTTTGCCCTTTTGCCTTGCATTGCCTTCCCTTGATGTGCCTTTTTGCATTGCCTTGCCTTGTCTTGCTTTCCCTTTTGACTTGCCTTGCTTTGCTTTTGCCATTTTGCCTTGCCTTGCCCTGCTTTGCTCTTTTGCCTTCACTTGCCTTGCGTTAGGTTTGCCCTTTTGCCTTGCCTTGCCCTGTCTTGCTTTGCCCTTTTGCCTTGCCTTGCATTACCATTATGCCTTACCTTGCCTTGCCTTGCTTTGACCTTTTGCCTTGCCTTGCCTTGCCTTGCTTCTCCCTTTTGCCTTGCCTTGCCTTGTTTTACCCTTTTGATTTGCCTTGCTTTCCTTACCCTATTGTCTTGCATTCCCTTGCCTTGCTTTACCCATTTGCCTCTCCTTGCCTTGCCCAGCTTTCCCAGTTGCATTGCCTTGCCTTGCCTTGCTTTGCCCTTTTGCCTTGCCTTGCCTTGCTTTGCACTTTTGCCTTCCCTTGCCTTGCCTTGCTTTACCCTTTTTCCTTGCCTCTCTTTGCCCTTTTGCCTTGCCTTGCATAGCCTTGCTTTGCCCTTTTGCCTTGCCTCGAATTGCCCTTTTGCCTTGCCTTGCCTTGCTTTGCCCTTTTCCCTTGCCTTGCATTGGCTTGCTTTGCCCTTTTGCCTTGTCTTGCTTTGCCCTTTTGCCTTGCCTTGACTTGTCTTGCTTTCCCTTTTGACTTGCCTTGCTTTGCTTTTGCCATTTTGCCTTGCCTTCCCTTGCCTTGTTTTGCCCTTTTGCCTTGTCTTGCCTTGACTTGCTTTGTCCTTTTGCCTTTCCTGGCCTTGACTTGCTTTCCCTTTTGACTTGCCTTGCTTTGGTTTGACCTTTTGCCGTGCCTTGCCTTGCCTTGCTTTGCTCTTTTGCCTTTACTTGGTTTGCTTTTTTGCCTTGCCTGGCCTTGCTTTGGCCTTTTGCCTTGCCTTGCTCTCCTTTTCTATATTGCCTTTCATTGCCTTTCCTTGCTTTGCCCTTTAGCCTTGGCTTGCCTTGCTTTGCTCTTTTGCGTTGCCTTGCCTTGCCTTGCTTTGCTCTTTTGCCTTGCCTTGGCTTGCCTAGCTTTGCCCTTTTGCCTTGCCTTGCATTTCCTTTTTGCCTTGCCTTGCCTTGTCTTGCTTTGCCCTTTTGCCTTGCCTTGCCTTGTCTTGCTTTGCCCTTTTGACTTGCCTTGCCTTGCTTTGCCCTTTTGCCTTGCATTGCCTTGCCTTGGTGTGCCTTTTTGCCTTGCCTTGCCTTGTCTTGCTTTCCCTTTTGACTTGTCTTGCTTTGCTTTTGCCATTTTGCCTTGCCTTCCCTTGCCTTGTTTTGCCATTTTGCCTTGCCTTGCCTTGCCTTTCTTTGCCCTTTTGCCTTGTCTTGCCTTGACTTGCTTTGTCCTTTTGCCTTGCCTTGCTTTGCCCTTTTGCTTTGCATTGTTTTGCCTTGCTTTGCCCTTTTGCCTTGCCTTGCCTTGCTTTGCTCTTTTGCCTTGCATTGCCTTGATTTGCCCTTTTTGTCTTCCCTTGCATTGCCTTACTTTGCCCTTTTGCCTTTCCTTACCTTGCCTTGCTTTGCCCTTTTGCCTTTCCTGGCCTTGTCTTGCTTTCCCTTTTGACTTGCCTTCCTATGGTTTGCCCTTTTGCTGTGCCTTGCCTTGTCTTGCTTTGCTCTTTTGCTTTTACTTGGTTTGCTCTTTTGCCTTGCCATGCCTTGCTTTGCACTTTTGCCTTTCCTTGCTTTCCTTTTCTCTTTTGCCTTTCCTTGCCTTTCCTTGCTTTGCCCTTAAGCCTTGCCTTGCCTTGCTTTGCCTTTTTGCCTTGCCTTGAGATGCTTTGCCCTTTTGCCTTTACTGGCCTTGTCTTGCTTTTTGTTTTGACTTGCCTTGCTTTGGTTTGCCCTTTTGCCGTGCCTTGCCTTGCTTTGCTCTTTTGCCTTGCCTTGCTTTCCTTTTCTCTTTTGCCTTTCCCTGCCTTTCCTTGCTTTGCCCTTTAGCCTTGTCTTGCCTTGCTTTGCTCTTTTGCGTTGCCTTGCCTTGCTTTGCCCTTTAGCCTTGCATTGCCTTGCTTTGCTCAGTTGCATTGCCTTGCCTTGCCTTGCTTTGCCCTTTGGCCTTTCCTTGGCTCTCTTTGCCCTTTTCCGTTGCCTTGCTTTTCCATTTTGCCTTGCCTTGCCTTGCTCTGCAGTTTTGCCTTGCCTTGCCTTGTCTTGCTTTGCCCTTTGGCCTTGCCTTGCCTCTCTTTGCCCTTTTCCCTTGCCTTGCTTTGCCCTTTTGCCTTGCCTTGCATAGCCTTCCTTGACCTTTTGCCTTGCCTTGAATTGCCCTTTTGCCTTGCCTTGCCTTGCTTTGCCCAAGGGAAAAGGGCAAAACAAGGCAATGCAAGGCAAATCAAAGGGGCAAAGAAAGGCAAGACAAGGCAAAAGGGCAAAGCAAGGCAATGAAAGGCAAAAGTGCAATTCAATGCAAGGCAAATGTGCCAAAAAAGCAAAGGCAAGGCAAGAGGGCAAAGCAAGGCAAGACAAGGCAAGGCAAAAAGGCAAAGCAAGGCAAGGCAAGGTAAGGCAAAAGGGCAATGAAAGGCAAGACAAAAGGGCACAGAAAGGCAATGCAAGGCAAAAGGGCAAAGCAAGGCAAGGCAAGGAAAGGCAAAAGGGCAAAGCATTCCAAGGCAATTCAAGGCAAAAGGGCAAACATAACGCAACACAACTGGAGGCAAAAGAGCAAAGCAAGTCAAGGCAAGGAAAAATGGCAAAGCAAAGCAAGCCAAGTCAAAAGAGAAAGCAAGACAAGGCCAGGAAAGGCAAAAGGGCAAAGCAAGGCAAGGTAAGGCAAAGCAAAAGGGCAAAACAAGGCAAGGCAAAAGGACAAAGCAAGTCAAGGCAAGACAAGGCAAAAGGGGAAAGCAAGGCAAGGCAAGGCAAAAGCGCAAATCAAGGCAAAGGAAGGCAATGCAGAATGGCAAAAGCAAAGCAAGGCAAGTCAAAAGGGAAAGCATGACAAGGCAAGGCAAGGCAAAAAGGCACACCAAGGCAAGGCAATGCAAGGCAAAAGGGCAAAGCAAGGCAAGGCAAGTCAAAAGGGCAAAGCAAGACAAGGCAAGGCAAGGCAAAAAGGCACACCAAGGCAAGGCAATGCAAAGCAAATCAAAAGGGCAAAGAAAGGCAAGACAAGGCAAAAGGGCAAAGCAAGGCAATGCAAGGCAAGGGAAAAGGGCAAAGCAAGGCAAGGCAAGGCAAAAGGGCAATTCAAGGCAAAGCAAAAAGGCAAAGCAAGGCTATGCGAGGCAAGGCAAAAGGGAAATAAAGGCAAGGCAAGGCAAGGCAAAAGGGCAAAGCAAGGCAAGGGAAAAGGGCAAAGAGAGGCAAGGCAAGGCCAAAGGGCAAAGCAAGACAAGGCAAGGCAAGGCAAAACTGCAGAGCAAGGCAAGGCAAGGCAAAATGGAAAAGCAAGGCAACGGAAAAGGGCAAAGAGAGCCAAGGAAAGGCCAAAGGGCAAAGCAAGGCAAGGCAAGGCAATGCAACTGAGCAAAGCAGGGCAAGCCAAGGAAAGGCAAAAGGGCAAAGCATGGCAAGGCAATGCAAGACAAAAGGGCGAAGCAAGGCACGGCTATGCAAAAGGGCAAAGCAAGGCAATGCAAGGCAAGGGAAAATAACATCCAAGGCAAGGCAAGGCAAAAGGGCAAATCAAAGGCTATGCAAGGCAAGGCAAAAGGGCAAAGAAAGGCAAGGCAAGGCAAGACAAAAGGGCAAAGCAAGGCAAGGCAAGGCAAAAGTGCAAACCAAGTTAAGGCAAGTCAAGGTAAAATGGCAAAGCAAGGCAATGCAATGCAAGACAAAAAGGCAAAGCAAGGCAAGGCAAGGCAAAAGGGCAAAGAAAGGCAAGGCAAGGCAAGACAAAAGGGCAAAGCAAGGCAAGTCAAAGCAAGGCAAAAGAGCAAAGCAAGGCAGGGCAAGGCAAGGCAAAAGGGCAAAGGAAGCCAAGGCAAAAGGGCAAAGCAAACCAATGCAAGGCAAGGCAAAAGGGCAAAGCAAGGCAAGGCAAGACATGGCAAAAGGGCAAAGCAAAGAAAGGTAAAAGGGCAAAGCTAGTCAATGAAAGGCAAAGGAAAAGGGCAAGGCAAGGTATGGAACGTCAAGGCAAAAGGGCAAAGCAAGGCAAGGCAAAAGGGCAAAGCAAGGCAAGGCAAGGCAAAAGGACAAAGCAAGGCAAAAAAATGCAAGGCAAAAGGGCAAAGCAAGGCAAGGCAAAAGGACAAAGCAAGTCAAGGAAAGACAAGGCAAAAGGGCAAAGCAAGGCAAGGCAAGGCAAGGCAAAAAACCAAAGTAAGGCAAGGCAAGGCAAGGCAAAATGGCAAAGCAAGGGAGGGCAAGGCAAGACTTTCTTCGACCTTTTGCTTTGCCTTATCTTGTTTTGTTTTGCCCTTTTGCCTTGCGTTACCTTGCCTTCCTTTGCAATTTGGCTTGCCTTCCTTTGGTCTTTTTCCTTGCATTGCCTTGCCTTGCTTTGCCATTTTGCCTTGCCTTGCTTTGCTTTGTTTCGCCCTTTTGCCTTGCCCTGCTTTGCCCTTTTGCCTTGCCTTGCATGGCTTCGCCTTTTTGACTTGCCTTGCCTTGCTTCGCTCTTTTGTCTTGCCTTCCTTTGCCCTATTTCCTTGCCTTGCCTTGCCTTGCTCCTTTGTCTTGCATTACCTTGTCTTGCTTTGCCCTTTTGCCTTGACTTACTTTGCCTTCCTTAGCCCTTTTGCCTTGTCTTGCTTGCCGTTTTCCCTTGCCTTACCTTGCCTTGCTTCGCTCTTTTGCCTTGCCTTGCCTTGCTTTGCATCGCCCTTTTCCCTTGCCTTGCTTTGCCCTTTTGCCTTTCCTTACCTTGCCTTGCTTCGCCCTTTTGCCTTGACTTCCTTTGCCCTTTTGCCTTGCCTTGCCTTGCTTTGCTTTGCCCTTTTGCCTTGCCTTGCCTTCCTTTGCCCTTTTGCCTTGCCTTGCATTCCTTGCTTTGCCCTTTTACCTGGCCTTCCCTTGCCTTGCTTTGCCTTTTTGCCATGCCTTTCCTTGCATTGCTTTGCCCTTTTGATTTGCCTTGCTTTGCCATTTTGCCTTGCCTTGCCTTGTTTTGCTTTGCCGTTTTGCATTGCATTGCCTTCCTTTGCCCTTTTGCCTTGCATTTCCTTGCTTTGCCCTTTTTCCATGCCTTGCCTTGACTTGCTTTGCCCTTTTGCCTTGCCTTGCCTGCTTTACCATTTTGCCTTTCCTTTCCTTGCCTTGCTTTGCCTTTTTGTCTTGCCTTGCCTAGCCTTGCTTTGCCATTTTGTGTTGCCTTGCCTTGCCTTGCTTTGCCCTTTTGCCTTGCCTTGCCTTGTCTTGCTTTCCCTTTTGACTTGCCTTGCTTTGCTTTTGCCATTTTGCCTTGCCTTCCCTTGCCTTGTTTTGCTCTTTTGCCTTGCCTTGCTTTCCTTTTCTATTTTGCCTTTCCTTGCATTTCCTTCCTTTGCCCTTTAGCCTTGCCTTGCCTTGCTTTGCTCTTTTGCGTTGCCTTGCCTTGCCTTGCTTTGCTCTTTTGCCTTGCATTGACTTGCCTTGCTTTGCCCTTTTGCCTTGCATGCATTTCCTTTTTGCCTTGCCTTGCCTTGTCTTGCTTTGCCTATTGCCTTGCCTTGCCTTGTCTTGCTTTGCCCTTTTGACTTGCCTTGCCTTGCTTTGCCCTTTTGCCTTGCATTGCCTTCCCTTGATGTGCCTTTTTGCATTGCCTTGCCTTGTCTTGCTTTCCCTTTTGACTTGCCTTGCTTTACTTTTGCCATTTTGCCTTGCCTTGCCCTGCTTTGCTCTTTTGCCTTCACTTGCCTTGCGTTAGGTTTGCCCTTTTGCCTTGCCTTGCCCTGTCTTGCTTTGCCCTTTTGCCTTGCCTTGCATTACCATTATGCCTTACCTTGCCTTGCCTTGCTTTGACCTTTTGCCTTGCCTTGCCTTGCCTTGCTTCTCCCTTTTGCCTTGCCTTGCCTTGTTTTACCCTTTTGATTTGCCTTGCTTTCCTTACCCTATTGTCTTGCATTCCCTTGCCTTGCTTTACCCATTTGCCTCTCCTTGCCTTGCCCAGCTTTCCCAGTTGCATTGCCTTGCCTTGCCTTGCTTTGCCCTTTTGCCTTGCCTTGCCTTGCTTTGCACTTTTGCCTTCCCTTGCCTTGCCTTGCTTTACCCTTTTTCCTTGCCTCTCTTTGCCCTTTTGCCTTGCCTTGCATAGCCTTGCTTTGCCCTTTTGCCTTGCCTCGAATTGCCCTTTTGCCTTGCCTTGCCTTGCTTTGCCCTTTTCCCTTGCCTTGCATTGCCTTGCTTTGCCCTTTTGCCTTGTCTTGCTTTGCCCTTTTGCCTTGCCTTGACTTGTCTTGCTTTCCCTTTTGACTTGCCTTGCTTTGCTTTTGCCATTTTGCCTTGCCTTCCCTTGCCTTGTTTTGCCCTTTTGCCTTGTCTTGCCTTGACTTGCTTTGTCCTTTTGCCTTTCCTGGCCTTGACTTGCTTCCCCTTTTGACTTGCCTTGCTTTGGTTTGACCTTTTGCCGTGCCTTGCCTTGCCTTGCTTTGCTCTTTTGCCTTTACTTGGTTTGCTTTTTTGCCTTGCCTTGCCTTGCTTTGGCCTTTTGCCTTGCCTTGCTCTCCTTTTCTATATTGCCTTTCATTGCCTTTCCTTGCTTTGCCCTTTAGCCTTGGCTTGCCTTGCTTTGCTCTTTTGCGTTGCCTTGCCTTGCCTTGCTTTGCTCTTTTGCCTTGCCTTGGCTTGCCTTGCTTTGCCCTTTTGCCTTGCCTTGCATTTCCTTTTTGCCTTGCCTTGCCTTGTCTTGCTTTGCCCTTTTGCCTTGCCTTGCCTTGTCTTGCTTTGCCCTTTTGACTTGCCTTGCCTTGCTTTGCCCTTTTGCCTTGCATTGCCTTGCCTTGGTGTGCCTTTTTGCCTTGCCTTGCCTTGTCTTGCTTTCCCTTTTGACTTGTCTTGCTTTGCTTTTGCCATTTTGCCTTGCCTTCCCTTGCCTTGTTTTGCCATTTTGCCTTGCCTTGCCTTGCCTTTCTTTGCCCTTTTGCCTTGTCTTGCCTTGACTTGCTTTGTCCTTTTGCCTTGCCTTGCTTTGCCCTTTTGCTTTGCATTGTTTTGCCTTGCTTTGCCCTTTTGCCTTGCCTTGCCTTGCTTTGCTCTTTTGCCTTGCATTGCCTTGATTTGCCCTTTTTGTCTTCCCTTGCATTGCCTTACTTTGCCCTTTTGCCTTTCCTTACCTTGCCTTGCTTTGCCCTTTTGCCTTTCCTGGCCTTGTCTTGCTTTCCCTTTTGACTTGCCTTCCTATGGTTTGCCCTTTTGCTGTGCCTTGCCTTGTCTTGCTTTGCTCTTTTGCTTTTACTTGGTTTGCTCTTTTGCCTTGCCATGCCTTGCTTTGCACTTTTGCCTTTCCTTGCTTTCCTTTTCTCTTTTGCCTTTCCTTGCCTTTCCTTGCTTTGCCCTTAAGCCTTGCCTTGCCTTGCTTTGCCTTTTTGCCTTGCCTTGAGATGCTTTGCCCTTTTGCCATTCCTGGCCTTGCCTTGCTTTTTGTTTTGACTTGCCTTGCTTTGGTTTGCCCTTTTGCCGTGCCTTGCCTTGCCTTGCTTTGCTCTTTTGCCTTGCCTTGCTTTCCTTTTCTCTTTTGCCTTTCCCTGCCTTTCCTTGCTTTGCCCTTTAGCCTTGTCTTGCCTTGCTTTGCTCTTTTGCGTTGCCTTGCCTTGCTTTGCCCTTTAGCCTTGCATTGCCTTGCCTTGCTCTTTTGCATTGCCTTGCCTTGCTTTGCCCTTTTGCCTTGCATTGATTTGAATTGCCCTTTTTTCTTCCCTTGCATTGCCTTTCTTTGCCCTTTTGTCTTGCCTTACCTTGCCTTGCTTTGCCCTTTTGCCTTGCATGGCCTTGTCTTGCTTTCCCTTTTGACTTGCCTTACTTTGCTATGCCATTTTGCCTTGCCTTGCCTTGCCCTGTTTTGCTCTTTTGCCTTCACTTGCCTTGCGTTAGATTTGCCCCTTTGCCTTGCCTTCCCTTATCTTGCTTTGTCCTTTTGCCTTGCCTTGCCTTGCTTTGCCCTTTTGCCTTGCCTTGCATTACCCTTTTGCCTTACCTTGCCTTGCCTTGCTTTGCCCTTTTGCCTTGCCTTGCATTACCCTTTTGCCTTACCTTGCCTTGCCTTGCTTTGCCCTTTTGCCTTGCTTTGCCCTTTTGCCTTGCCTTGCCTTGCCTTGCCTTTCTTTTCCCCTTTGCCTTGCCTTGCCTTGCCTTGTTTTAACCTTTTGATTTGCCTTGCTTTCCTTTCCCTATTGTCTTACATTCCCTTGCCTTGCTTTACCCATTTGCCATTTTGCCTTGCCTAGCCCAGCTTTGCCCAGTTGCATTGCCTTGCCTTGCCTTGCTTTGCCCTTTTGCCTTGCCTTGCATAGCCTTCCTTTGACCTTTTGCCTTGCCTTGAATTGCCCTTTTGCCTTGCCTTGCCTTGCTTTGCCCAAGGGAAAAGGGCAAAACAAGGCAATGCAAGGCAAATCAAAGGGGCAAAGAAAGGCAAGACAAGGCAAAAGGGCAAAGCAAGGCAATGAAAGGCAAAAGTGCAATTCAATGCAAGGCAAATGTGCCAAAAAAGCAAAGGCAAGGCAAGAGGGCAAAGCAAGGCAAGACAAGGCAAGGCAAAAAGGCAAAGCAAGGCAAGGCAAGGTAAGGCAAAAGGGCAATGAAAGGCAAGACAAAAGGGCACAGAAAGGCAATGCAAGGCAAAAGGGCAAAGCAAGGCAAGGCAAGGAAAGGCAAAAGGGCAAAGCATTCCAAGGCAATTCAAGGCAAAAGGGCAAACATAACGCAACACAACTGGAGGCAAAAGAGCAAAGCAAGTCAAGGCAAGGAAAAATGGCAAAGCAAAGCAAGCCAAGTCAAAAGAGAAAGCAAGACAAGGCCAGGAAAGGCAAAAGGGCAAAGCAAGGCAAGGTAAGGCAAAGCAAAAGGGCAAAACAAGGCAAGGCAAAAGGACAAAGCAAGTCAAGGCAAGACAAGGCAAAAGGGGAAAGCAAGGCAAGGCAAGGCAAAAGCGCAAATCAAGGCAAAGGAAGGCAATGCAGAATGGCAAAAGCAAAGCAAGGCAAGTCAAAAGGGAAAGCAAGACAAGGCAAGGCAAGGCAAAAAGGCACACCAAGGCAAGGCAATGCAAGGCAAAAGGGCAAAGCAAGGCAAGGCAAGTCAAAAGGGCAAAGCAAGACAAGGCAAGGCAAGGCAAAAAGGCACACCAAGGCAAGGCAATGCAAAGCAAATCAAAAGGGCAAAGAAAGGCAAGACAAGGCAAAAGGGCAAAGCAAGGCAATGCAAGGCAAGGGAAAAGGGCAAAGCAAGGCAAGGCAAGGCAAAAGGGCAATTCAAGGCAAAGCAAAAAGGCAAAGCAAGGCTATGCGAGGCAAGGCAAAAGGGAAATAAAGGCAAGGCAAGGCAAGGCAAAAGGGCAAAGCAAGGCAAGGGAAAAGGGCAAAGAGAGGCAAGGCAAGGCCAAAGGGCAAAGCAAGACAAGGCAAGGCAAGGCAAAACTGCAGAGCAAGGCAAGGCAAGGCAAAATGGAAAAGCAAGGCAACGGAAAAGGGCAAAGAGAGCCAAGGAAAGGCCAAAAGGCAAAGCAAGGCAAGGCAAGGCAATGCAACTGAGCAAAGCAGGGCAAGCCAAGGAAAGGCAAAAGGGCAAAGCATGGCAAGGCAATGCAAGACAAAAGGGCGAAGCAAGGCACGGCTATGCAAAAGGGCAAAGCAAGGCAATGCAAGGCAAGGGAAAATAACATCCAAGGCAAGGCAAGGCAAAAGGGCAAATCAAAGGCTATGCAAGGCAAGGCAAAAGGGCAAAGAAAGGCAAGGCAAGGCAAGACAAAAGGGCAAAGCAAGGCAAGGCAAGGCAAAAGGGCAAACCAAGTTAAGGCAAGTCAAGGTAAAATGGCAAAGCAAGGCAATGCAATGCAAGACAAAAAGGCAAAGCAAGGCAAGGCAAGGCAAAAGGGCAAAGAAAGGCAAGGCAAGGCAAGACAAAAGGGCAAAGCAAGGCAAGTCAAAGCAAGGCAAAAGAGCAAAGCAAGGCAGGGCAAGGCAAGGCAAAAGGGCAAAGGAAGCCAAGGCAAAAGGGCAAAGCAAACCAATGCAAGGCAAGGCAAAAGGGCAAAGCAAGGCAAGGCAAGACATGGCAAAAGGGCAAAGCAAAGAAAGGTAAAAGGGCAAAGCTAGTCAATGAAAGGCAAAGGAAAAGGGCAAGGCAAGGTATGGAACGTCAAGGCAAAAGGGCAAAGCAAGGCAAGGCAAAAGGGCAAAGCAAGGCAAGGCAAGGCAAAAGGACAAAGCAAGGCAAAAAAATGCAAGGCAAAAGGGCAAAGCAAGGCAAGGCAAAAGGACAAAGCAAGTCAAGGAAAGACAAGGCAAAAGGGCAAAGCAAGGCAAGGCAAGGCAAGGCAAAAAACCAAAGTAAGGCAAGGCAAGGCAAGGCAAAATGGCAAAGCAAGGGAGGGCAAGGCAAGACTTTCTTCGACCTTTTGCTTTGCCTTATCTTGTTTTGTTTTGCCCTTTTGCCTTGCGTTACCTTGCCTTCCTTTGCAATTTGGCTTGCCTTCCTTTGCCCTTTTTCCTTGCATTGCCTTGCCTTGCTTTGCCATTTTGCCTTGCCTTGCTTTGCTTTGTTTCGCCCTTTTGCCTTGCCCTGCTTTGCCCTTTTGCCTTGCCTTGCATGGCTTCGCCTTTTTGACTTGCCTTGCCTTGCTTCGCTCTTTTGTCTTGCCTTCCTTTGCCCTATTTCCTTGCCTTGCCTTGCCTTGCTCCTTTGTCTTGCATTACCTTGTCTTGCTTTGCCCTTTTGCCTTGACTTACTTTGCCTTCCTTAGCCCTTTTGCCTTGTCTTGCTTGCCGTTTTCCCTTGCCTTACCTTGCCTTGCTTCGCTCTTTTGCCTTGCCTTGCCTTGCTTTGCATCGCCCTTTTCCCTTGCCTTGCTTTGCCCTTTTGCCTTTCCTTACCTTGCCTTGCTTCGCCCTTTTGCCTTGACTTCCTTTGCCCTTTTGCCTTGCCTTGCCTTGCTTTGCTTTGCCCTTTTGCCTTGCCTTGCCTTCCTTTGCCCTTTTGCCTTGCCTTGCATTCCTTGCTTTGCCCTTTTACCTGGCCTTCCCTTGCCTTGCTTTGCCTTTTTGCCATGCCTTTCCTTGCATTGCTTTGCCCTTTTGATTTGCCTTGCTTTGCCATTTTGCCTTGCCTTGCCTTGTTTTGCTTTGCCGTTTTGCATTGCATTGCCTTCCTTTGCCCTTTTGCCTTGCATTTCCTTGCTTTGCCCTTTTTCCATGCCTTGCCTTGACTTGCTTTGCCCTTTTGCCTTGCCTTGCCTGCTTTACCATTTTGCCTTTCCTTTCCTTGCCTTGCTTTGCCTTTTTGTCTTGCCTTGCCTAGCCTTGCTTTGCCATTTTGTCTTGCCTTGCCTTGCCTTGCTTTGCCCTTTTGCCTTGCCTTGCCTTGTCTTGCTTTCCCTTTTGACTTGCCTTGCTTTGCTTTTGCCATTTTGCCTTGCCTTCCCTTGCCTTGTTTTGCTCTTTTGCCTTGCCTTGCTTTCCTTTTCTATTTTGCCTTTCCTTGCATTTCCTTCCTTTGCCCTTTAGCCTTGCCTTGCCTTGCTTTGCTCTTTTGCGTTGCCTTGCCTTGCCTTGCTTTGCTCTTTTGCCTTGCATTGACTTGCCTTGCTTTGCCCTTTTGCCTTGCATGCATTTCCTTTTTGCCTTGCCTTGCCTTGTCTTGCTTTGCCTATTGCCTTGCCTTGCCTTGTCTTGCTTTGCCCTTTTGACTTGCCTTGCCTTGCTTTGCCCTTTTGCCTTGCATTGCCTTCCCTTGATGTGCCTTTTTGCATTGCCTTGCCTTGTCTTGCTTTCCCTTTTGACTTGCCTTGCTTTACTTTTGCCATTTTGCCTTGCCTTGCCCTGCTTTGCTCTTTTGCCTTCACTTGCCTTGCGTTAGGTTTGCCCTTTTGCCTTGCCTTGCCCTGTCTTGCTTTGCCCTTTTGCCTTGCCTTGCATTACCATTATGCCTTACCTTGCCTTGCCTTGCTTTGACCTTTTGCCTTGCCTTGCCTTGCCTTGCTTCTCCCTTTTGCCTTGCCTTGCCTTGTTTTACCCTTTTGATTTGCCTTGCTTTCCTTACCCTATTGTCTTGCATTCCCTTGCCTTGCTTTACCCATTTGCCTCTCCTTGCCTTGCCCAGCTTTCCCAGTTGCATTGCCTTGCCTTGCCTTGCTTTGCCCTTTTGCCTTGCCTTGCCTTGCTTTGCACTTTTGCCTTCCCTTGCCTTGCCTTGCTTTACCCTTTTTCCTTGCCTCTCTTTGCCCTTTTGCCTTGCCTTGCATAGCCTTGCTTTGCCCTTTTGCCTTGCCTCGAATTGCCCTTTTGCCTTGCCTTGCCTTGCTTTGCCCTTTTCCCTTGCCTTGCATTGCCTTGCTTTGCCCTTTTGCCTTGTCTTGCTTTGCCCTTTTGCCTTGCCTTGACTTGTCTTGCTTTCCCTTTTGACTTGCCTTGCTTTGCTTTTGCCATTTTGCCTTGCCTTCCCTTGCCTTGTTTTGCCCTTTTGCCTTGTCTTGCCTTGACTTGCTTTGTCCTTTTGCCTTTCCTGGCCTTGACTTGCTTCCCCTTTTGACTTGCCTTGCTTTGGTTTGACCTTTTGCCGTGCCTTGCCTTGCCTTGCTTTGCTCTTTTGCCTTTACTTGGTTTGCTTTTTTGCCTTGCCTTGCCTTGCTTTGGCCTTTTGCCTTGCCTTGCTCTCCTTTTCTATATTGCCTTTCATTGCCTTTCCTTGCTTTGCCCTTTAGCCTTGGCTTGCCTTGCTTTGCTCTTTTGCGTTGCCTTGCCTTGCCTTGCTTTGCTCTTTTGCCTTGCCTTGGCTTGCCTAGCTTTGCCCTTTTGCCTTGCCTTGCATTTCCTTTTTGCCTTGCCTTGCCTTGTCTTGCTTTGCCCTTTTGCCTTGCCTTGCCTTGTCTTGCTTTGCCCTTTTGACTTGCCTTGCCTTGCTTTGCCCTTTTGCCTTGCATTGCCTTGCCTTGGTGTGCCTTTTTGCCTTGCCTTGCCTTGTCTTGCTTTCCCTTTTGACTTGTCTTGCTTTGCTTTTGCCATTTTGCCTTGCCTTCCCTTGCCTTGTTTTGCCATTTTGCCTTGCCTTGCCTTGCCTTTCTTTGCCCTTTTGCCTTGTCTTGCCTTGACTTGCTTTGTCCTTTTGCCTTGCCTTGCTTTGCCCTTTTGCTTTGCATTGTTTTGCCTTGCTTTGCCCTTTTGCCTTGCCTTGCCTTGCTTTGCTCTTTTGCCTTGCATTGCCTTGATTTGCCCTTTTTGTCTTCCCTTGCATTGCCTTACTTTGCCCTTTTGCCTTTCCTTACCTTGCCTTGCTTTGCCCTTTTGCCTTTCCTGGCCTTGTCTTGCTTTCCCTTTTGACTTGCCTTCCTATGGTTTGCCCTTTTGCTGTGCCTTGCCTTGTCTTGCTTTGCTCTTTTGCTTTTACTTGGTTTGCTCTTTTGCCTTGCCATGCCTTGCTTTGCACTTTTGCCTTTCCTTGCTTTCCTTTTCTCTTTTGCCTTTCCTTGCCTTTCCTTGCTTTGCCCTTAAGCCTTGCCTTGCCTTGCTTTGCCTTTTTGCCTTGCCTTGAGATGCTTTGCCCTTTTGCCATTCCTGGCCTTGCCTTGCTTTTTGTTTTGACTTGCCTTGCTTTGGTTTGCCCTTTTGCCGTGCCTTGCCTTGCCTTGCTTTGCTCTTTTGCCTTGCCTTGCTTTCCTTTTCTCTTTTGCCTTTCCCTGCCTTTCCTTGCTTTGCCCTTTAGCCTTGTCTTGCCTTGCTTTGCTCTTTTGCGTTGCCTTGCCTTGCTTTGCCCTTTAGCCTTGCATTGCCTTGCCTTGCTCTTTTGCATTGCCTTGCCTTGCTTTGCCCTTTTGCCTTGCATTGATTTGAATTGCCCTTTTTTCTTCCCTTGCATTGCCTTTCTTTGCCCTTTTGTCTTGCCTTACCTTGCCTTGCTTTGCCCTTTTGCCTTGCATGGCCTTGTCTTGCTTTCCCTTTTGACTTGCCTTACTTTGCTATGCCATTTTGCCTTGCCTTGCCTTGCCCTGTTTTGCTCTTTTGCCTTCACTTGCCTTGCGTTAGATTTGCCCCTTTGCCTTGCCTTCCCTTATCTTGCTTTGTCCTTTTGCCTTGCCTTGCCTTGCTTTGCCCTTTTGCCTTGCCTTGCATTACCCTTTTGCCTTACCTTGCCTTGCCTTGCTTTGCCCTTTTGCCTTGCCTTGCATTACCCTTTTGCCTTACCTTGCCTTGCCTTGCTTTGCCCTTTTGCCTTGCTTTGCCCTTTTGCCTTGCCTTGCCTTGCCTTGCCTTTCTTTTCCCCTTTGCCTTGCCTTGCCTTGCCTTGTTTTAACCTTTTGATTTGCCTTGCTTTCCTTTCCCTATTGTCTTACATTCCCTTGCCTTGCTTTACCCATTTGCCATTTTGCCTTGCCTAGCCCAGCTTTGCCCAGTTGCATTGCCTTGCCTTGCCTTGCTTTGCCCTTTTGCCTTGCCTTGCATAGCCTTCCTTTGACCTTTTGCCTTGCCTTGAATTGCCCTTTTGCCTTGCCTTGCCTTGCTTTGCCCAAGGGAAAAGGGCAAAACAAGGCAATGCAAGGCAAATCAAAGGGGCAAAGAAAGGCAAGACAAGGCAAAAGGGCAAAGCAAGGCAATGAAAGGCAAAAGTGCAATTCAATGCAAGGCAAATGTGCCAAAAAAGCAAAGGCAAGGCAAGAGGGCAAAGCAAGGCAAGACAAGGCAAGGCAAAAAGGCAAAGCAAGGCAAGGCAAGGTAAGGCAAAAGGGCAATGAAAGGCAAGACAAAAGGGCACAGAAAGGCAATGCAAGGCAAAAGGGCAAAGCAAGGCAAGGCAAGGAAAGGCAAAAGGGCAAAGCATTCCAAGGCAATTCAAGGCAAAAGGGCAAACATAACGCAACACAACTGGAGGCAAAAGAGCAAAGCAAGTCAAGGCAAGGAAAAATGGCAAAGCAAAGCAAGCCAAGTCAAAAGAGAAAGCAAGACAAGGCCAGGAAAGGCAAAAGGGCAAAGCAAGGCAAGGTAAGGCAAAGCAAAAGGGCAAAACAAGGCAAGGCAAAAGGACAAAGCAAGTCAAGGCAAGACAAGGCAAAAGGGGAAAGCAAGGCAAGGCAAGGCAAAAGCGCAAATCAAGGCAAAGGAAGGCAATGCAGAATGGCAAAAGCAAAGCAAGGCAAGTCAAAAGGGAAAGCAAGACAAGGCAAGGCAAGGCAAAAAGGCACACCAAGGCAAGGCAATGCAAGGCAAAAGGGCAAAGCAAGGCAAGGCAAGTCAAAAGGGCAAAGCAAGACAAGGCAAGGCAAGGCAAAAAGGCACACCAAGGCAAGGCAATGCAAAGCAAATCAAAAGGGCAAAGAAAGGCAAGACAAGGCAAAAGGGCAAAGCAAGGCAATGCAAGGCAAGGGAAAAGGGCAAAGCAAGGCAAGGCAAGGCAAAAGGGCAATTCAAGGCAAAGCAAAAAGGCAAAGCAAGGCTATGCGAGGCAAGGCAAAAGGGAAATAAAGGCAAGGCAAGGCAAGGCAAAAGGGCAAAGCAAGGCAAGGGAAAAGGGCAAAGAGAGGCAAGGCAAGGCCAAAGGGCAAAGCAAGACAAGGCAAGGCAAGGCAAAACTGCAGAGCAAGGCAAGGCAAGGCAAAATGGAAAAGCAAGGCAACGGAAAAGGGCAAAGAGAGCCAAGGAAAGGCCAAAAGGCAAAGCAAGGCAAGGCAAGGCAATGCAACTGAGCAAAGCAGGGCAAGCCAAGGAAAGGCAAAAGGGCAAAGCATGGCAAGGCAATGCAAGACAAAAGGGCGAAGCAAGGCACGGCTATGCAAAAGGGCAAAGCAAGGCAATGCAAGGCAAGGGAAAATAACATCCAAGGCAAGGCAAGGCAAAAGGGCAAATCAAAGGCTATGCAAGGCAAGGCAAAAGGGCAAAGAAAGGCAAGGCAAGGCAAGACAAAAGGGCAAAGCAAGGCAAGGCAAGGCAAAAGGGCAAACCAAGTTAAGGCAAGTCAAGGTAAAATGGCAAAGCAAGGCAATGCAATGCAAGACAAAAAGGCAAAGCAAGGCAAGGCAAGGCAAAAGGGCAAAGAAAGGCAAGGCAAGGCAAGACAAAAGGGCAAAGCAAGGCAAGTCAAAGCAAGGCAAAAGAGCAAAGCAAGGCAGGGCAAGGCAAGGCAAAAGGGCAAAGGAAGCCAAGGCAAAAGGGCAAAGCAAACCAATGCAAGGCAAGGCAAAAGGGCAAAGCAAGGCAAGGCAAGACATGGCAAAAGGGCAAAGCAAAGAAAGGTAAAAGGGCAAAGCTAGTCAATGAAAGGCAAAGGAAAAGGGCAAGGCAAGGTATGGAACGTCAAGGCAAAAGGGCAAAGCAAGGCAAGGCAAAAGGGCAAAGCAAGGCAAGGCAAGGCAAAAGGACAAAGCAAGGCAAAAAAATGCAAGGCAAAAGGGCAAAGCAAGGCAAGGCAAAAGGACAAAGCAAGTCAAGGAAAGACAAGGCAAAAGGGCAAAGCAAGGCAAGGCAAGGCAAGGCAAAAAACCAAAGTAAGGCAAGGCAAGGCAAGGCAAAATGGCAAAGCAAGGGAGGGCAAGGCAAGACTTTCTTCGACCTTTTGCTTTGCCTTATCTTGTTTTGTTTTGCCCTTTTGCCTTGCGTTACCTTGCCTTCCTTTGCAATTTGGCTTGCCTTCCTTTGCCCTTTTTCCTTGCATTGCCTTGCCTTGCTTTGCCATTTTGCCTTGCCTTGCTTTGCTTTGTTTCGCCCTTTTGCCTTGCCCTGCTTTGCCCTTTTGCCTTGCCTTGCATGGCTTCGCCTTTTTGACTTGCCTTGCCTTGCTTCGCTCTTTTGTCTTGCCTTCCTTTGCCCTATTTCCTTGCCTTGCCTTGCCTTGCTCCTTTGTCTTGCATTACCTTGTCTTGCTTTGCCCTTTTGCCTTGACTTACTTTGCCTTCCTTAGCCCTTTTGCCTTGTCTTGCTTGCCGTTTTCCCTTGCCTTACCTTGCCTTGCTTCGCTCTTTTGCCTTGCCTTGCCTTGCTTTGCATCGCCCTTTTCCCTTGCCTTGCTTTGCCCTTTTGCCTTTCCTTACCTTGCCTTGCTTCGCCCTTTTGCCTTGACTTCCTTTGCCCTTTTGCCTTGCCTTGCCTTGCTTTGCTTTGCCCTTTTGCCTTGCCTTGCCTTCCTTTGCCCTTTTGCCTTGCCTTGCATTCCTTGCTTTGCCCTTTTACCTGGCCTTCCCTTGCCTTGCTTTGCCTTTTTGCCATGCCTTTCCTTGCATTGCTTTGCCCTTTTGATTTGCCTTGCTTTGCCATTTTGCCTTGCCTTGCCTTGTTTTGCTTTGCCGTTTTGCATTGCATTGCCTTCCTTTGCCCTTTTGCCTTGCATTTCCTTGCTTTGCCCTTTTTCCATGCCTTGCCTTGACTTGCTTTGCCCTTTTGCCTTGCCTTGCCTGCTTTACCATTTTGCCTTTCCTTTCCTTGCCTTGCTTTGCCTTTTTGTCTTGCCTTGCCTAGCCTTGCTTTGCCATTTTGTCTTGCCTTGCCTTGCCTTGCTTTGCCCTTTTGCCTTGCCTTGCCTTGTCTTGCTTTCCCTTTTGACTTGCCTTGCTTTGCTTTTGCCATTTTGCCTTGCCTTCCCTTGCCTTGTTTTGCTCTTTTGCCTTGCCTTGCTTTCCTTTTCTATTTTGCCTTTCCTTGCATTTCCTTCCTTTGCCCTTTAGCCTTGCCTTGCTTTGCTCTTTTGCGTTGCCTTGCCTTGCCTTGCTTTGCTCTTTTGCCTTGCATTGACTTGCCTTGCTTTGCCCTTTTGCCTTGCATGCATTTCCTTTTTGCCTTGCCTTGCCTTGTCTTGCTTTGCCTATTGCCTTGCCTTGCCTTGTCTTGCTTTGCCCTTTTGACTTGCCTTGCCTTGCTTTGCCCTTTTGCCTTGCATTGCCTTCCCTTGATGTGCCTTTTTGCATTGCCTTGCCTTGTCTTGCTTTCCCTTTTGACTTGCCTTGCTTTACTTTTGCCATTTTGCCTTGCCTTGCCCTGATTTGCTCTTTTGCCTTCACTTGCCTTGCGTTAGGTTTGCCCTTTTGCCTTGCCTTGCCCTGTCTTGCTTTGCCCTTTTGCCTTGCCTTGCATTACCATTATGCCTTACCTTGCCTTGCCTTGCTTTGACCTTTTGCCTTGCCTTGCCTTGCCTTGCTTCTCCCTTTTGCCTTGCCTTGCCTTGTTTTACCCTTTTGATTTGCCTTGCTTTCCTTACCCTATTGTCTTGCATTCCCTTGCCTTGCTTTACCCATTTGCCTCTCCTTGCCTTGCCCAGCTTTCCCAGTTGCATTGCCTTGCCTTGCCTTGCTTTGCCCTTTTGCCTTGCCTTGCCTTGCTTTGCACTTTTGCCTTCCCTTGCCTTGCCTTGCTTTACCCTTTTTCCTTGCCTCTCTTTGCCCTTTTGCCTTGCCTTGCATAGCCTTGCTTTGCCCTTTTGCCTTGCCTCGAATTGCCCTTTTGCCTTGCCTTGCCTTGCTTTGCCCTTTTCCCTTGCCTTGCATTGCCTTGCTTTGCCCTTTTGCCTTGTCTTGCTTTGCCCTTTTGCCTTGCCTTGACTTGTCTTGCTTTCCCTTTTGACTTGCCTTGCTTTGCTTTTGCCATTTTGCCTTGCCTTCCCTTGCCTTGTTTTGCCCTTTTGCCTTGTCTTGCCTTGACTTGCTTTGTCCTTTTGCCTTTCCTGGCCTTGACTTGCTTCCCCTTTTGACTTGCCTTGCTTTGGTTTGACCTTTTGCCGTGCCTTGCCTTGCCTTGCTTTGCTCTTTTGCCTTTACTTGGTTTGCTTTTTTGCCTTGCCTTGCCTTGCTTTGGCCTTTTGCCTTGCCTTGCTCTCCTTTTCTATATTGCCTTTCATTGCCTTTCCTTGCTTTGCCCTTTAGCCTTGGCTTGCCTTGCTTTGCTCTTTTGCGTTGCCTTGCCTTGCCTTGCTTTGCTCTTTTGCCTTGCCTTGGCTTGCCTTGCTTTGCCCTTTTGCCTTGCCTTGCATTTCCTTTTTGCCTTGCCTTGCCTTGTCTTGCTTTGCCCTTTTGCCTTGCCTTGCCTTGTCTTGCTTTGCCCTTTTGACTTGCCTTGCCTTGCTTTGCCCTTTTGCCTTGCATTGCCTTGCCTTGGTGTGCCTTTTTGCCTTGCCTTGCCTTGTCTTGCTTTCCCTTTTGACTTGTCTTGCTTTGCTTTTGCCATTTTGCCTTGCCTTCCCTTGCCTTGTTTTGCCATTTTGCCTTGCCTTGCCTTGCCTTTCTTTGCCCTTTTGCCTTGTCTTGCCTTGACTTGCTTTGTCCTTTTGCCTTGCCTTGCTTTGCCCTTTTGCTTTGCATTGTTTTGCCTTGCTTTGCCCTTTTGCCTTGCCTTGCCTTGCTTTGCTCTTTTGCCTTGCATTGCCTTGATTTGCCCTTTTTGTCTTCCCTTGCATTGCCTTACTTTGCCCTTTTGCCTTTCCTTACCTTGCCTTGCTTTGCCCTTTTGCCTTTCCTGGCCTTGTCTTGCTTTCCCTTTTGACTTGCCTTCCTATGGTTTGCCCTTTTGCTGTGCCTTGCCTTGTCTTGCTTTGCTCTTTTGCTTTTACTTGGTTTGCTCTTTTGCCTTGCCATGCCTTGCTTTGCACTTTTGCCTTTCCTTGCTTTCCTTTTCTCTTTTGCCTTTCCTTGCCTTTCCTTGCTTTGCCCTTAAGCCTTGCCTTGCCTTGCTTTGCCTTTTTGCCTTGCCTTGAGATGCTTTGCCCTTTTGCCATTCCTGGCCTTGCCTTGCTTTTTGTTTTGACTTGCCTTGCTTTGGTTTGCCCTTTTGCCGTGCCTTGCCTTGCCTTGCTTTGCTCTTTTGCCTTGCCTTGCTTTCCTTTTCTCTTTTGCCTTTCCCTGCCTTTCCTTGCTTTGCCCTTTAGCCTTGTCTTGCCTTGCTTTGCTCTTTTGCGTTGCCTTGCCTTGCTTTGCCCTTTAGCCTTGCATTGCCTTGCCTTGCTCTTTTGCATTGCCTTGCCTTGCTTTGCCCTTTTGCCTTGCATTGATTTGAATTGCCCTTTTTTCTTCCCTTGCATTGCCTTTCTTTGCCCTTTTGTCTTGCCTTACCTTGCCTTGCTTTGCCCTTTTGCCTTGCATGGCCTTGTCTTGCTTTCCCTTTTGACTTGCCTTACTTTGCTATGCCATTTTGCCTTGCCTTGCCTTGCCCTGTTTTGCTCTTTTGCCTTCACTTGCCTTGCGTTAGATTTGCCCCTTTGCCTTGCCTTCCCTTATCTTGCTTTGTCCTTTTGCCTTGCCTTGCCTTGCTTTGCCCTTTTGCCTTGCCTTGCATTACCCTTTTGCCTTACCTTGCCTTGCCTTGCTTTGCCCTTTTGCCTTGCCTTGCATTACCCTTTTGCCTTACCTTGCCTTGCCTTGCTTTGCCCTTTTGCCTTGCTTTGCCCTTTTGCCTTGCCTTGCCTTGCCTTGCCTTTCTTTTCCCCTTTGCCTTGCCTTGCCTTGCCTTGTTTTAACCTTTTGATTTGCCTTGCTTTCCTTTCCCTATTGTCTTACATTCCCTTGCCTTGCTTTACCCATTTGCCATTTTGCCTTGCCTAGCCCAGCTTTGCCCAGTTGCATTGCCTTGCCTTGCCTTGCTTTGCCCTTTTGCCTTGCCTTGCATAGCCTTCCTTTGACCTTTTGCCTTGCCTTGAATTGCCCTTTTGCCTTGCCTTGCCTTGCTTTGCCCAAGGGAAAAGGGCAAAACAAGGCAATGCAAGGCAAATCAAAGGGGCAAAGAAAGGCAAGACAAGGCAAAAGGGCAAAGCAAGGCAATGAAAGGCAAAAGTGCAATTCAATGCAAGGCAAATGTGCCAAAAAAGCAAAGGCAAGGCAAGAGGGCAAAGCAAGGCAAGACAAGGCAAGGCAAAAAGGCAAAGCAAGGCAAGGCAAGGTAAGGCAAAAGGGCAATGAAAGGCAAGACAAAAGGGCACAGAA
The DNA here is from genome assembly GCA_032206185.1 of Columba guinea. Taxonomy (NCBI): domain Eukaryota; kingdom Metazoa; phylum Chordata; class Aves; order Columbiformes; family Columbidae; genus Columba; species Columba guinea. Next base: position 12,706,239 of record JAVLUU010000019.1, read on the forward strand.
AGGCAATGCAAGGCAAAAGGGCAAAGCAAGGCAAGGCAAGGAAAGGCAAAAGGGCAAAGCATTCCAAGGCAATTCAAGGCAAAAGGGCAAACATAACGCAACACAACTGGAGGCAAAAGAGCAAAGCAAGTCAAGGCAAGGAAAAATGGCAAAGCAAAGCAAGCCAAGTCAAAAGAGAAAGCAAGACAAGGCCAGGAAAGGCAAAAGGGCAAAGCAAGGCAAGGTAAGGCAAAGCAAAAGGGCAAAACAAGGCAAGGCAAAAGGACAAAGCAAGTCAAGGCAAGACAAGGCAAAAGGGGAAAGCAAGGCAAGGCAAGGCAAAAGCGCAAATCAAGGCAAAGGAAGGCAATGCAGAATGGCAAAAGCAAAGCAAGGCAAGTCAAAAGGGAAAGCAAGACAAGGCAAGGCAAGGCAAAAAGGCACACCAAGGCAAGGCAATGCAAGGCAAAAGGGCAAAGCAAGGCAAGGCAAGTCAAAAGGGCAAAGCAAGACAAGGCAAGGCAAGGCAAAAAGGCACACCAAGGCAAGGCAATGCAAAGCAAATCAAAAGGGCAAAGAAAGGCAAGACAAGGCAAAAGGGCAAAGCAAGGCAATGCAAGGCAAGGGAAAAGGGCAAAGCAAGGCAAGGCAAGGCAAAAGGGCAATTCAAGGCAAAGCAAAAAGGCAAAGCAAGGCTATGCGAGGCAAGGCAAAAGGGAAATAAAGGCAAGGCAAGGCAAGGCAAAAGGGCAAAGCAAGGCAAGGGAAAAGGGCAAAGAGAGGCAAGGCAAGGCCAAAGGGCAAAGCAAGACAAGGCAAGGCAAGGCAAAACTGCAGAGCAAGGCAAGGCAAGGCAAAATGGAAAAGCAAGGCAACGGAAAAGGGCAAAGAGAGCCAAGGAAAGGCCAAAAGGCAAAGCAAGGCAAGGCAAGGCAATGCAACTGAGCAAAGCAGGGCAAGCCAAGGAAAGGCAAAAGGGCAAAGCATGGCAAGGCAATGCAAGACAAAAGGGCGAAGCAAGGCACGGCTATGCAAAAGGGCAAAGCAAGGCAATGCAAGGCAAGGGAAAATAACATCCAAGGCAAGGCAAGGCAAAAGGGCAAATCAAAGGCTATGCAAGGCAAGGCAAAAGGGCAAAGAAAGGCAAGGCAAGGCAAGACAAAAGGGCAAAGCAAGGCAAGGCAAGGCAAAAGGGCAAACCAAGTTAAGGCAAGTCAAGGTAAAATGGCAAAGCAAGGCAATGCAATGCAAGACAAAAAGGCAAAGCAAGGCAAGGCAAGGCAAAAGGGCAAAGAAAGGCAAGGCAAGGCAAGACAAAAGGGCAAAGCAAGGCAAGTCAAAGCAAGGCAAAAGAGCAAAGCAAGGCAGGGCAAGGCAAGGCAAAAGGGCAAAGGAAGCCAAGGCAAAAGGGCAAAGCAAACCAATGCAAGGCAAGGCAAAAGGGCAAAGCAAGGCAAGGCAAGACATGGCAAAAGGGCAAAGCAAAGAAAGGTAAAAGGGCAAAGCTAGTCAATGAAAGGCAAAGGAAAAGGGCAAGGCAAGGTATGGAACGTCAAGGCAAAAGGGCAAAGCAAGGCAAGGCAAAAGGGCAAAGCAAGGCAAGGCAAGGCAAAAGGACAAAGCAAGGCAAAAAAATGCAAGGCAAAAGGGCAAAGCAAGGCAAGGCAAAAGGACAAAGCAAGTCAAGGAAAGACAAGGCAAAAGGGCAAAGCAAGGCAAGGCAAGGCAAGGCAAAAAACCAAAGTAAGGCAAGGCAAGGCAAGGCAAAATGGCAAAGCAAGGGAGGGCTTTTGCCTTTTTGCCATGCCTTTCCTTGCATTGCTTTGCCCTTTTGATTTGCCTTGCATAGCCTTTGCTTTGCCCTTTTGCCTTGGCTTGCTTTTCCCTTTTGCCTTATGTTGCCTTGCCTTGGTTTGCCCTTTTGCCTTGCCTTGCCTTGCCTTGCTTTGCCCTTTTCCCTTGCCTTTCATTGCCTAGCTTTGCCCTTTTGCCTTTCCTTGCTTTGCCCTTTTGCCATGTCTTGCCTTGCCTTGCTTTGCTCTTTTGCCTTGCCTTGCCTTGTCTTGCTTTGCCCTTTTGCATTGCCTTGACTTGTCTTGCTTTGCCCTTTTGACTTGCCTTGCCTTGCTTTGCCCTTTTGACTTGCCTTGCCTTGAATTGCCCTTTTTGCATTGCCTTGCCTTGCTATGCCATTTTCCCTTGCCTTGCATTGCTTTGCTTTTCCCTTTTGCCTTGCATTGCCTTGTTTTGCCCTTTTGATTTGCCTTGCATTGCCTTGATTTGCCCTTTTGCCTTGCCTTGCATTGCCTTTCTTTGCCCTTTTGCCTTTACTTGCTTTGCCCTTTTGCGTTGCCTTGCCTTGCCTTGCTTTGCTCTTTTGCCTTGCCTTGACTTGCCTTGCTTTGCCCTTTTGCCTTGCCTTGCATTTCCTTTTTGCCTTGCCTTGCCTTGTCTTGCTTTGTCCTTTTGACTTGCCTTGCCTTGCTTTGCCCTTTTGTCTTGCATTGCCTTGCCTTGCTTTGCCCTTTTGCCTTGACTTGCCTTACCTTGATTTGCCCTTTTGCCTTGCCTTGCCTTGCCTTGCTTTGCCATTTTGTCTTTCCTTGCCTTCCCTTTCTTTCCCTTTTGCCTTGCCTTGCTTTGCCCTTTTGCCTTGCCTTGCCTTGCCTTCCTTTGTCCTTTTCCCTTGCCTTGCATAGCTTTTGCTTTGCCCTTTTGCCCTGCCTTGAATTGCCCTTTTGCCTTGCCTTGCCTTGCTATGCCATTTTCCCTTGCCTTGCATTTGCTTTGCCCTTTTGCCTTGCATTGCCTTGCTTTGCCCTTTTGATTTTCCTTGCATTGTCTTGCTTTGTTCTTTTGCCTTGCCTTGCCTTGGTGTGCCTTTTTTCCTTGCCTTGCCTTGCTTTGTCCTTTTGCTTTGCATTGCCTTGATTTGCCCTTTTGCCTTCCCTTGCATTGCCTTACTTTGCCCTTTTGCCTTGCCTTACCTTGCCTTGCTTTGCCCTTTTGCCTTTCCTGGCCTTCTCTTGCTTTCCCTTTTGACTTGCCTTACTTTGCTATGCCATTTTGCCTTGCCTTGCCTTGCTTTGCTCTTTTGCTTTGATTTGCCTTCCTTTGCCCTTTTGCCTTGCCTTGCCTTGCTTTGCTCTTTTGCCTGCAGTTGCCTTGCGTTAGGTTTGCCCTTTTGCCTTGAATTGCCTTGGAATGCTTTGCCCTTTTGGCTTGCCTTGCCTTGCTTTGCCTTTTTGTCTTGCATTGCTTTGCCTTGCTTTGCCCTTTTGCCTTGACTTGCCTTGCCATGCTTTGCCCTTTTGTCTTGCATTGCCTTGCCTTGCTTTGCCCTTTTGCCTTGACTTGCCTTACCTTGATTTGCCCTTTTGCCTTGCCTTGCCTTGCCTTGCTTTGCCCTTTTGTCTTGCCTTGCCTTCCCTTTCTTTGCCCTTTTGCCTTGCCTTGCTTTGCCCTTTTGCCTTGCCTTGCCTTGCCTTCCTTTGCCCTTTTGCCTTGCCTTGCATAGCCTTTTCTTTGCCCTTTTGCCTTGCCTAGACTTGCCCTTTTGCCTTGCCTTGCCTTGCTTTGCCCTTTGTCCTTGCATTTCCTTGAATTGCCCTTTTGCCTTCCCTTGCATTGCCTTGCTTTGTCCTTTTGCCTTGCCTTACCTTGCCTTGCTTTGCCCTTTTGCCTTGCCTGGCCTTGTCTTGCTTTCCCTTTTGACTTGCCTTACTTTGCTATGCCATTTTGCCTTGCCTTGCCTTGCCCTACTTTGCTCTTTTGCCTTAACTTGCCATGCGTTAGGATTGCCCTTTTGCCTTGAATTGCCTTGGAATGCTTTGCCCTTTTGACTTGCCTTGCCTTGCTTTGCCCTTTTGATTTGCCTTGCATTGTCTTGCTTTGTTCTTTTGCCTTGCCTTGCCTTGGTGTGCCTTTTTTCCTTGCCTTGCCTTGCTTTGTCCTTTTGCCTTGCATTGCCTTGATTTGCCCTTTTGCCTTCCCTTGCATTACCTTACTTTGCCCTTTTGCCTTGCCTTACCTTGCCTTGCTTTGCCCTTTTGCCTTGCCTGGCCTTCTCTTGCTTTCCCTTTTGACTTGCCTTACTTTGCTATGCCATTTTGCCTTGCCTTGCCTTGCCTTGCTTTGCTCTTTTGCCTGCAGTTGCCTTGCGTTAGGTTTGCCCTTTTGCCTTGAATTGCCTTGGAATGCTTTGCCCTTTTGACTTGCCTTGCTTTGCCTTTTGTCTTGCATTGCTTTGCCTTGCTTTGCCCTTTTGCCTTGACTTGCCTTGCCTTGCTTTGCCCTTTTGTCTTGCATTGCCTTGCCTTGTTTTACCCTTTTGCCTTGACTTGCTTTGCCCTTTTGCCTTGCCTTGCCTTGCCTTGGCCTTTAGCCTTGCCTTGCATAGCCTTTGCTTTGCCCTTTTGCCTTGCCTAGACTTGCCCTTTTGCCTTGCCTTGCTTTGCCCTTTGTCCTTGCATTTCCTTGAATTGCCCTTTTGCCTTCCCTTGCTTTGCCTTGCTTTGTCCTTTTGCCTTGCATTGCCTTGATTTGCCCTTTTGCCTTCCCTTGCATTGGCTTACTTTGCCCTTTTGCGTTGCCTTGCCTTGTCTTGCTTTGCTGTTTTGCCTTGATTTGCCTTGCTTTGCCCTTTTGCCTTGCCTTGCTTTGCCCTTTTGCCTTGAATTGCCTTGCCTTGCTATGCCATTTTCCTTTGCCTTGCCTTGCTTTGCCCTTTTGCCTTGCATTGCCTTACTTTGCCCTTTTGCCTTGCCTAACCTTGCCTTGCTTTGCCCTTTTGTCTTGCATTGCCTTGTTTTACCCTTTTGATTTGCCTTGCCTTCCTTTCCATATTGTCTTGCATTCCTTTTCCTTGCTTTACCCATTTGCTTTTTCTTGCCTTGCCCTTGTTTGCCCAGTTGCATTGCCTTACCTTGCCTTGCTTTGCCCTTTTGCCTTGCCTTGCCTTGCCTTGCTTTGCCCTTTTGCCTTTCCTTGCTTTGCCATTTTGCCTTGCCTTCCCTTGCCCTGGTTTGCCCAGTTGCCTTGCATTGCCTTACTTTGCTCTGCCATTTTGCCTTGCCTTGCCTTGCCCTGCTTTGCTCTTTTGCCTTCACTTGCCTTGCGTTAGGATTGCCCTTTTGCCTTGAATTGCCTTGGAATGCTTTGCCCTTTTGACTTGCCTTGCCTTGCTTTGCCCTTTCGTCGTGCATTGCCTTGTTTTACCCTTTTGATTTGCCTTGCCTTCCTTTCCCTATTGTCTTGCATTCCCTTGCCTTGCTTTACCCATTTGCCCTTGCTTGCTTTGCCTTGCTTTGCCCTTTTGCCTTGCCTTGCCTTGCCTTGGTGTGCCATTTTGCCTTCCCTTGCCTTGACTTGCTTTCCCTTTTGACTTGCCTTGCTTTGCTTTGCACTTTTGCCTCGCCTTGCCTTGCCTTGCTTTGCTCTTTTGCCTTGCCTTTCCTTGCCTTTCTTTGCCAATTTGCCTTGCCTTGCTTTTCCTTTTTGCCTTGCCTTGCCTTGTCTTGCTTTGCCCTTTTGCCTTGCCTTGCCTTGTCTTCCTTTGCCCTTTTGCCTTGCCTTGCATAGCCTTTGCTTTGCCCTTTTGCCTTGGCTTGCTTTTCCCTTTTGCCTTATGTTGCCTTGCCTTGGTTTGCCCTTTTGCCTTGCCTTGCCTTGCCTTGCTTTGCCCTTTTCCCTTGCCTTTCATTGCCTAGCTTTGCCCTTTTGCCTTTCCTTGCTTTGCCCTTTTGCCATGTCTTGCCCTGCCTTGCTTTGCTCTTTTGCCTTGCCTTGCCTTGTCTTGCTTTGCCCTTTTGCATTGCCTTGACTTGTCTTGCTTTGCCCTTTTGACTTGCCTTGCCTTGCTTTGCCCTTTTGACTTGCCTTGCCTTGAATTGCCCTTTTTGCATTGCCTTGCCTTGCTATGCCATTTTCCCTTGCCTTGCATTGCTTTGCTTTTCCCTTTTGCCTTGCATTGCCTTGTTTTGCCCTTTTGATTTGCCTTGCATTGCCTTGATTTGCCCTTTTGCCTTGCCTTGCATTGCCTTTCTTTGCCCTTTTGCCTTTACTTGCTTTGCCCTTTTGCGTTGCCTTGCCTTGCCTTGCTTTGCTCTTTTGCCTTGCCTTGACTTGCCTTGCTTTGCCCTTTTGCCTTGCCTTGCATTTCCTTTTTGCCTTGCCTTGCCTTGTCTTGCTTTGTCCTTTTGACTTGCCTTGCCTTGCTTTGCCCTTTTGTCTTGCATTGCCTTGCCTTGCTTTGCCCTTTTGCCTTGACTTGCCTTACCTTGATTTGCCCTTTTGCCTTGCCTTGCCTTGCCTTGCTTTGCCATTTTGTCTTTCCTTGCCTTCCCTTTCTTTCCCTTTTGCCTTGCCTTGCTTTGCCCTTTTGCCTTGCCTTGCCTTGCCTTCCTTTGTCCTTTTCCCTTGCCTTGCATAGCTTTTGCTTTGCCCTTTTGCCCTGCCTTGAATTGCCCTTTTGCCTTGCCTTGCCTTGCTATGCCATTTTCCCTTGCCTTGCATTTGCTTTGCCCTTTTGCCTTGCATTGCCTTGCTTTGCCCTTTTGATTTTCCTTGCATTGTCTTGCTTTGTTCTTTTGCCTTGCCTTGCCTTGGTGTGCCTTTTTTCCTTGCCTTGCCTTGCTTTGTCCTTTTGCTTTGCATTGCCTTGATTTGCCCTTTTGCCTTCCCTTGCATTGCCTTACTTTGCCCTTTTGCCTTGCCTTACCTTGCCTTGCTTTGCCCTTTTGCCTTTCCTGGCCTTCTCTTGCTTTCCCTTTTGACTTGCCTTACTTTGCTATGCCATTTTGCCTTGCCTTGCCTTGCTTTGCTCTTTTGCTTTGACTTGCCTTCCTTTGCCCTTTTGCCTTGCCTTGCCTTGCTTTGCTCTTTTGCCTGCAGTTGCCTTGCGTTAGGTTTGCCCTTTTGCCTTGAATTGCCTTGGAATGCTTTGCCCTTTTGGCTTGCCTTGCCTTGCTTTGCCTTTTTGTCTTGCATTGCTTTGCCTTGCTTTGCCCTTTTGCCTTGACTTGCCTTGCCATGCTTTGCCCTTTTGTCTTGCATTGCCTTGCCTTGCTTTGCCCTTTTGCCTTGACTTGCCTTACCTTGATTTGCCCTTTTGCCTTGCCTTGCCTTGCCTTGCTTTGCCCTTTTGTCTTGCCTTGCCTTCCCTTTCTTTGCCCTTTTGCCTTGCCTTGCTTTGCCCTTTTGCCTTGCCTTGCCTTGCCTTCCTTTGCCCTTTTGCCTTGCCTTGCATAGCCTTTTCTTTGCCCTTTTGCCTTGCCTAGACTTGCCCTTTTGCCTTGCCTTGCCTTGCTTTGCCCTTTGTCCTTGCATTTCCTTGAATTGCCCTTTTGCCTTCCCTTGCATTGCCTTGCTTTGTCCTTTTGCCTTGCCTTACCTTGCCTTGCTTTGCCCTTTTGCCTTGCCTGGCCTTGTCTTGCTTTCCCTTTTGACTTGCCTTACTTTGCTATGCCATTTTGCCTTGCCTTGCCTTGCCCTACTTTGCTCTTTTGCCTTAACTTGCCATGCGTTAGGATTGCCCTTTTGCCTTGAATTGCCTTGGAATGCTTTGCCCTTTTGACTTGCCTTGCCTTGCTTTGCCCTTTTGATTTGCCTTGCATTGTCTTGCTTTGTTCTTTTGCCTTGCCTTGCCTTGGTGTGCCTTTTTTCCTTGCCTTGCCTTGCTTTGTCCTTTTGCCTTGCATTGCCTTGATTTGCCCTTTTGCCTTCCCTTGCATTACCTTACTTTGCCCTTTTGCCTTGCCTTACCTTGCCTTGCTTTGCCCTTTTGCCTTGCCTGGCCTTCTCTTGCTTTCCCTTTTGACTTGCCTTACTTTGCTATGCCATTTTGCCTTGCCTTGCCTTGCCTTGCTTTGCTCTTTTGCCTGCAGTTGCCTTGCGTTAGGTTTGCCCTTTTGCCTTGAATTGCCTTGGAATGCTTTGCCCTTTTGACTTGCCTTGCTTTGCCTTTTGTCTTGCATTGCTTTGCCTTGCTTTGCCCTTTTGCCTTGACTTGCCTTGCCTTGCTTTGCCCTTTTGTCTTGCATTGCCTTGCCTTGTTTTACCCTTTTGCCTTGACTTGCTTTGCCCTTTTGCCTTGCCTTGCCTTGCCTTGGCCTTTAGCCTTGCCTTGCATAGCCTTTGCTTTGCCCTTTTGCCTTGCCTAGACTTGCCCTTTTGCCTTGCCTTGCTTTGCCCTTTGTCCTTGCATTTCCTTGAATTGCCCTTTTGCCTTCCCTTGCTTTGCCTTGCTTTGTCCTTTTGCCTTGCATTGCCTTGATTTGCCCTTTTGCCTTCCCTTGCATTGGCTTACTTTGCCCTTTTGCGTTGCCTTGCCTTGTCTTGCTTTGCTGTTTTGCCTTGATTTGCCTTGCTTTGCCCTTTTGCCTTGCCTTGCTTTGCCCTTTTGCCTTGAATTGCCTTGCCTTGCTATGCCATTTTCCTTTGCCTTGCCTTGCTTTGCCCTTTTGCCTTGCATTGCCTTACTTTGCCCTTTTGCCTTGCCTAACCTTGCCTTGCTTTGCCCTTTTGTCTTGCATTGCCTTGTTTTACCCTTTTGATTTGCCTTGCCTTCCTTTCCATATTGTCTTGCATTCCTTTTCCTTGCTTTACCCATTTGCTTTTTCTTGCCTTGCCCTTGTTTGCCCAGTTGCATTGCCTTACCTTGCCTTGCTTTGCCCTTTTGCCTTGCCTTGCCTTGCCTTGCTTTGCCCTTTTGCCTTTCCTTGCTTTGCCATTTTGCCTTGCCTTCCCTTGCCCTGGTTTGCCCAGTTGCATTGCCTTTCCTTACTTTGCTCTGCCATTTTGCCTTGCCTTGCCTTGCCCTGCTTTGCTCTTTTGCCTTCACTTGCCTTGCGTTAGGATTGCCCTTTTGCCTTGAATTGCCTTGGAATGCTTTGCCCTTTTGACTTGCCTTGCCTTGCTTTGCCCTTTCGTCGTGCATTGCCTTGTTTTACCCTTTTGATTTGCCTTGCCTTCCTTTCCCTATTGTCTTGCATTCCCTTGCCTTGCTTTACCCATTTGCCCTTGCTTGCTTTGCCTTGCTTTGCCCTTTTGCCTTGCCTTGCCTTGGTGTGCCATTTTGCCTTCCCTTGCCTTGACTTGCTTTCCCTTTTGACTTGCCTTGCCTTGCTTTGCTCTTTTGCCTTGCCTTTCCTTGCCTTTCTTTGCCAATTTGCCTTGCCTTGCTTTTCCTTTTTGCCTTGCCTTGCCTTGTCTTGCTTTGCCCTTTTGCCTTGCCTTGCCTTGTCTTCCTTTGCCCTTTTGCCTTGCCTTGCATAGCCTTTGCTTTGCCCTTTTGCCTTGGCTTGCTTTTCCCTTTTGCCTTATGTTGCCTTGCCTTGGTTTGCCCTTTTGCCTTGCCTTGCCTTGCCTTGCTTTGCCCTTTTCCCTTGCCTTTCATTGCCTAGCTTTGCCCTTTTGCCTTTCCTTGCTTTGCCCTTTTGCCATGTCTTGCCTTGCCTTGCTTTGCTCTTTTGCCTTGCCTTGCCTTGTCTTGCTTTGCCCTTTTGCATTGCCTTGACTTGTCTTGCTTTGCCCTTTTGACTTGCCTTGCCTTGCTTTGCCCTTTTGACTTGCCTTGCCTTGAATTGCCCTTTTTGCATTGCCTTGCCTTGCTATGCCATTTTCCCTTGCCTTGCATTGCTTTGCTTTTCCCTTTTGCCTTGCATTGCCTTGTTTTGCCCTTTTGATTTGCCTTGCATTGCCTTGATTTGCCCTTTTGCCTTGCCTTGCATTGCCTTTCTTTGCCCTTTTGCCTTTACTTGCTTTGCCCTTTTGCGTTGCCTTGCCTTGCCTTGCTTTGCTCTTTTGCCTTGCCTTGACTTGCCTTGCTTTGTCCTTTTGACTTGCCTTGCCTTGCTTTGCCCTTTTGTCTTGCATTGCCTTGCCTTGCTTTGCCCTTTTGCCTTGACTTGCCTTACCTTGATTTGCCCTTTTGCCTTGCCTTGCCTTGCCTTGCTTTGCCATTTTGTCTTTCCTTGCCTTCCCTTTCTTTCCCTTTTGCCTTGCCTTGCTTTGCCCTTTTGCCTTGCCTTGCCTTGCCTTCCTTTGTCCTTTTCCCTTGCCTTGCATAGCTTTTGCTTTGCCCTTTTGCCCTGCCTTGAATTGCCCTTTTGCCTTGCCTTGCCTTGCTATGCCATTTTCCCTTGCCTTGCATTTGCTTTGCCCTTTTGCCTTGCATTGCCTTGCTTTGCCCTTTTGATTTTCCTTGCATTGTCTTGCTTTGTTCTTTTGCCTTGCCTTGCCTTGGTGTGCCTTTTTTCCTTGCCTTGCCTTGCTTTGTCCTTTTGCTTTGCATTGCCTTGATTTGCCCTTTTGCCTTCCCTTGCATTGCCTTACTTTGCCCTTTTGCCTTGCCTTACCTTGCCTTGCTTTGCCCTTTTGCCTTGCCTGGCCTTCTCTTGCTTTCCCTTTTGACTTGCCTTACTTTGCTATGCCATTTTGCCTTGCCTTGCCTTGCTTTGCTCTTTTGCTTTGACTTGCCTTCCTTTGCCCTTTTGCCTTGCCTTGCCTTGCTTTGCTCTTTTGCCTGCAGTTGCCTTGCGTTAGGTTTGCCCTTTTGCCTTGAATTGCCTTGGAATGCTTTGCCCTTTTGGCTTGCCTTGCCTTGCTTTGCCTTTTTGTCTTGCATTGCTTTGCCTTGCTTTGCCCTTTTGCCTTGACTTGCCTTGCCATGCTTTGCCCTTTTGTCTTGCATTGCCTTGCCTTGCTTTGCCCTTTTGCCTTGACTTGCCTTACCTTGATTTGCCCTTTTGCCTTGCCTTGCCTTGCCTTGCTTTGCCCTTTTGTCTTGCCTTGCCTTCCCTTTCTTTGCCCTTTTGCCTTGCCTTGCTTTGCCCTTTTGCCTTGCCTTGCCTTGCCTTCCTTTGCCCTTTTGCCTTGCCTTGCTTTGCCTTTTCTTTGCCCTTTTGCCTTGCCTAGACTTGCCCTTTTGCCTTGCCTTGCATTGCCTTGCTTTGCCCTTTGTCCTTGCATTTCCTTGAATTGCCCTTTTGCCTTCCCTTGCATTGCCTTGCTTTGTCCTTTTGCCTTGCCTTACCTTGCCTTGCTTTGCCCTTTTGCCTTGCCTGGCGTTGTCTTGCTTTCCCTTTTGACTTGCCTTACTTTGCTATGCCATTTTGCCTTGCCTTGCCTTGCCCTACTTTGCTCTTTTGCCTTAACTTGCCTTGCGTTAGGATTGCCCTTTTGCCTTGAATTGCCTTGGAATGCTTTGCCCTTTTGACTTGCCTTGCCTTGCTTTGCCCTTTTGATTTGCCTTGCATTGTCTTGCTTTGTTCTTTTGCCTTGCCTTGCCTTGGTGTGCCTTTTTTCCTTGCCTTGCCTTGCTTTGTCCTTTTGCCTTGCCTTACCTTGCCTTGCTTTGCCCTTTTGCCTTCCCTTGCATTGCCTTACTTTGCCCTTTTGCCTTGCCTTACCTTGCCTTGCTTTGCCCTTTTGCCTTGCCTGGCCTTCTCTTGCTTTCCCTTTTGACTTGCCTTACTTTGCTATGCCATTTTGCCTTGCCTTGCCTTGCCTTGCTTTGCTCTTTTGCTTTGACTTGCCTTGCCTTCCTTTGCCCTTTTGCCTTGCCTTGCCTTGCTTTGCTCTTTTGCCTGCAGTTGCCTTGCGTTAGGTTTGCCCTTTTGCCTTGAATTGCCTTGGAATGCTTTGCCCTTTTGACTTGCCTTGCCTTGCCTTGCTTTGCCCTTTTGCCTTGACTTGCCTTGCCTTGCTTTGCCCTTTTGTCTTACATTGCCTTGGCTTGCTTTTCCCTTTTGCCTTATGTTGCCTTGCCTTGGTTTGCCCTTTTGCCTTGCCTTTCATTGCCTAGCTTTGCCCTTTTGCCTTTCCTTGCTTTGCCCTTTTGCCATGTCTTGCCTTGCCTTGCTTTGCCCTTTTGCCTTGCCTTGCATTGTCTTCCTTTGCCCTTTTGCCTTGCTTCCTTTGCCCTTTTGCGTTGCCTTGCCTTGTCTTGCTTTGCCCTTTTGCATTGCCTTGCCTTCTCTTGCTTTGCCCTTTTGACTTGCCTTGCCTTGCTTTGCACTTTTGACTTGCCTTGCCTTGATTTCCCTTTTTGCATTGCCTTGCCTTGCTAAGCCATTTTCCCTTGCCTTGCATTGCTTTGCTTCGCCCTTTTGCCTTGCATTGCCTTGTTTTGCCCTTTTGATTTGCCGTGCATTGCCCTGATTTGCCCTTTTGCCTTGCCTTGCATTGCCTTTCTTTGCCCTTTTGCCTTGGCTTCCTTTGCCCTTTTGCGTTGCCTTGCCTTGCCTTGCTTTGCTCTTTTGCCTTGCCTTGACTTGCCTTGCTTTGCCCTTTTGCCTTGCCTTGCATTTCCTTTTTGCCTTGCCTTGCCTTGTCTTGCTTTGTCCTTTTGACTTGCCTTGCCTTGCTTTGCCCTTTTGCCTTGACTTGCCTTACTTTGATTTGCCCTTTTGCCTTGCCTTGCCTTGCCTTGCTTTGCCATTTTGTCTTTCCTTGCCTTCCCTTTCTTTCCCTTTTGCCTTGCCTTGCTTTGCCCTTTTGCCTTGCCTTGCCTTGCCTTCCTTTGTCCTTTTCCCTTGCCTTGCATAGCTTTTGCTTTGCCCTTTTGCCCTGCCTTGAATTGCCCTTTTGCCTTGCCTTGCCTTGCTATGCCATTTTCCCTTGCCTTGCATTGCTTTGCTTTGCCCTTTTGCCTTGCATTGCCTTGCTTTGCCCTTTTGATTTTCCTTGCATTGTCTTGCTTTGTTCTTTTGCCTTGCCTTGCCTTGGTGTGCCTTTTTTCCTTGCCTTGCCTTGCTTTGTCCTTTTGCCTTGCATTGCCTTGATTTGCCCTTTTGCCTTCCCTTGCATTGCCTTACTTTGCCCTTTTGCCTTGCCTTACCTTGCCTTGCTTTGCCCTTTTGCCTTGCCTGGCCTTCTCTTGCTTTCCCTTTTGACTTGCCTTACTTTGCTATGCCATTTTGCCTTGCCTTGCCTTGCTTTGCTCTTTTGCTTTGACTTGCCTTCCTTTGCCCTTTTGCCTTGCCTTGCCTTGCTTTGCTCTTTTGCCTGCAGTTGCCTTGCGTTAGGTTTGCCCTTTTGCCTTGAATTGCCTTGGAATGCTTTGCCCTTTTGGCTTGCCTTGCCTTGCTTTGCCTTTTTGTCTTGCATTGCTTTGCCTTGCTTTGCCCTTTTGCCTTGACTTGCCTTGCCATGCTTTGCCCTTTTGTCTTGCATTGCCTTGTCTTGCTATGCCCTTTTGCCTTGACTTGCCTTACCTTGATTTGCCCTTTTGCCTTTCCTTGCCTTGCCTTGCTTTGCCCTTTTGCCTTGCCTTGCCTTGCCTTCCTTTGCCCTTTTGCCTTGCCTTGCATAGCCTTTTCTTTGCCCTTTTGCCTTGCCTAGACTTGCCCTTTTGCCTTGCCTTGCATTGCCTTGCTTTGCCCTTTGTCCTTGCATTTCCTTGAATTGCCCTTTTGCCTTCCCTTGCATTGCCTTGCTTTGTCCTTTTGCCTTGCCTTACCTTGCCTTGCTTTGCCCTTTTGCCTTGCCTGGACTTGTCTTGCTTTCCCTTTTGACTTGCCTTACTTTGCTATGCCATTTTGCCCTGCCTTGCCTTGCCCTACTTTGCTCTTTTGCCTTCACTTGCCTTGCGTTAGGATTGCCCTTTTGCCTTGAATTGCCTTGGAATGCTTTGCCCTTTTGACTTGCCTTGCCTTGCTTTGCCCTTTTGATTTGCCTTGCATTGTCTTGCTTTGTTCTTTTGCCTTGCCTTGCCTTGGTGTGCCTTTTTTCCTTGCCTTGCCTTGCTTTGTCCTTTTGCCTTGCATTGCCTTGATTTGCCCTTTTGCCTTCCCTTGCATTGCCTTACTTTGCCCTTTTGCCTTGCCTTACCTTGCCTTGCTTTGCCCTTTTGCCTTGCCTGGCCTTCTCTTGCTTTCCCTTTTGACTTGCCTTACTTTGCTATGCCATTTTGCCTTGCCTTGCCTTGCCTTGCTTTGCTCTTTTGCTTTGACTTGCCTTGCCTTCCTTTGCCCTTTTGCCTTGCCTTGCGTTGCCTTGCTTTGCTCTTTTGCCTGCAGTTGCCTTGCGTTAGGTTTGCCCTTTTGCCTTGAATTGCCTTGGAATGCTTTGCCCTTTTGACTTGCCTTGCTTTGCCTTTTGTCTTGCATTGCTTTGCCTTGCTTTGCCCTTTTGCCTTGACTTGCCTTGCCTTGCTTTGCCCTTTTGTCTTGCATTGCCTTGCCTTGTTTTACCCTTTTGCCTTGACTTGCTTTGCCCTTTTGCCTTGCCTTGCCTTGATTTGCCCTTTTGCCTTCCCTTGCATTACCTTACTTTGCCCTTTTGCCTTGCCTTACCTTGCCTTGCTTTGCCCTTTTGCCTTGCCTGGCCTTCTCTTGCTTTCCCTTTTGACTTGCCTTACTTTGCTATGCCATTTTGCCTTGCCTTGCCTTGCCTTGCTTTGCTCTTTTGCCTGCAGTTGCCTTGCGTTAGGTTTGCCCTTTTGCCTTGAATTGCCTTGGAATGCTTTGCCCTTTTGACTTGCCTTGCTTTGCCTTTTGTCTTGCATTGCTTTGCCTTGCTTTGCCCTTTTGCCTTGACTTGCCTTGCCTTGCTTTGCCCTTTTGTCTTGCATTGCCTTGCCTTGTTTTACCCTTTTGCCTTGACTTGCTTTGCCCTTTTGCCTTGCCTTGCCTTGCCTTGGCCTTTAGCCTTGCCTTGCATAGCCTTTGCTTTGCCCTTTTGCCTTGCCTAGACTTGCCCTTTTGCCTTGCCTTGCTTTGCCCTTTGTCCTTGCATTTCCTTGAATTGCCCTTTTGCCTTCCCTTGCTTTGCCTTGCTTTGTCCTTTTGCCTTGCATTGCCTTGGTTTGCCCTTTTGCCTTCCCTTGCATTGGCTTACTTTGCCCTTTTGCGTTGCCTTGCCTTTTCTTGCTTTGCTGTTTTGCCTTGATTTGCCTTGCTTTGCCCTTTTGCCTTGCCTTGCTTTGCCCTTTTGCCTTGAATTGCCTTGCCTTGCTATGCCATTTTCCTTTGCCTTGCCTTGCTTTGCCCTTTTGCCTTGCATTGCCTTACTTTGCCCTTTTGCCTTGCCTAACCTTGCCTTGCTTTGCCCTTTTGTCTTGCATTGCCTTGTTTTACCCTTTTGATTTGCCTTGCCTTCCTTTCCATATTGTCTTGCATTCCTTTTCCTTGCTTTACCCATTTGCTTTTTCTTGCCTTGCCCTTGTTTGCCCAGTTGCATTGCCTTACCTTGCCTTGCTTTGCCCTTTTGCCTTGCCTTGCCTTGCCTTGCTTTGCCCTTTTGCCTTTCCTTGCTTTGCCATTTTGCCTTGCCTTCCCTTGCCCTGGTTTGCCCAGTTGCATTGCCTTGCCTTACTTTGCTCTGCCATTTTGCCTTGCCTTGCCTTGCCCTGCTTTGCTCTTTTGCCTTCACTTGCCTTGCGTTAGGATTGCCCTTTTGCCTTGAATTGCCTTGGAATGCTTTGCCCTTTTGACTTGCCTTGCCTTGCTTTGCCCTTTCGTCGTGCATTGGCTTGTTTTACCCTTTTGATTTGCCTTGCCTTCCTTTCCCTATTGTCTTGCATTCCCTTGCCTTGCTTTACCCATTTGCCCTTGCTTGCTTTGCCTTGCTTTGCCCTTTTGCCTTGCCTTGCTTTGCCCTTTTGCCTTGCCTTGCCTTGGTGTGCCATTTTGCCTTCCCTTGCCTTGACTTGCTTTCCCTTTTGACTTGCCTTGCTTTGCTTTGCACTTTTGCCTCGCCTTGCCTTGCCTTGCTTTGCTCTTTTGCCTTGCCTTTCCTTGCCTTTCTTTGCCAATTTGCCTTGCCTTGCTTTTCCTTTTTGCCTTGCCTTGCCTTGTCTTCCTTTGCCCTTTTGCCTTGCCTTGCATAGCCTTTGCTTTGCCCTTTTGCCTTGGCTTGCTTTTCCCTTTTGCCTTATGTTGCCTTGCCTTGGTTTGCCCTTTTGCCTTGCCTTGCCTTGCCTTGCTTTGCCCTTTTCCCTTGCCTTTCATTGCCTAGCTTTGCCCTTTTGCCTTTCCTTGCTTTGCCCTTTTGCCATGTCTTGCCTTGCCTTGCTTTGCTCTTTTGCCTTGCCTTGCCTTGTCTTGCTTTGCCCTTTTGCATTGCCTTGACTTGTCTTGCTTTGCCCTTTTGACTTGCCTTGCCTTTCTTTGCCCTTTTGACTTGCCTTGCCTTGAATTGCCCTTTTTGCATTGCCTTGCCTTGCTATGCCATTTTCCCTTGCCTTGCATTGCTTTGCTTTTCCCTTTTGCCTTGCATTGCCTTGTTTTGCCCTTTTGATTTGCCTTGCATTGCCTTGATTTGCCCTTTTGCCTTGCCTTGCATTGCCTTTCTTTGCCCTTTTGCCTTTACTTGCTTTGCCCTTTTGCGTTGCCTTGCCTTGCCTTGCTTTGCTCTTTTGCCTTGCCTTGACTTGCCTTGCTTTGCCCTTTTGCCTTGCCTTGCATTTCCTTTTTGCCTTGCCTTGCCTTGTCTTGCTTTGTCCTTTTGACTTGCCTTGCCTTGCTTTGCCCTTTTGTCTTGCGTTGCCTTGCCTTGCTTTGCCCTTTTGCCTTGACTTGCCTTACCTTGATTTGCCCTTTTGCCTTGCCTTGCCTTGCCTTGCTTTGCCATTTTGTCTTTCCTTGCCTTCCCTTTCTTTCCCTTTTGCCTTGCCTTGCTTTGCCCTTTTGCCTTGCCTTGCCTTGCCTTCCTTTGTCCTTTTCCCTTGCCTTGCATAGCTTTTGCTTTGCCCTTTTGCCCTGCCTTGAATTGCCCTTTTGCCTTGCCTTGCCTTGCTATGCCATTTTCCCTTGCCTTGCATTTGCTTTGCCCTTTTGCTTTGCATTGCCTTGCTTTGCCCTTTTGATTTTCCTTGCATTGTCTTGCTTTGTTCTTTTGCCTTGCCTTGCCTTGGTGTGCCTTTTTTCCTTGCCTTGCCTTGCTTTGTCCTTTTGCTTTGCATTGCCTTGATTTGCCCTTTTGCCTTCCCTTGCATTGCCTTACTTTGCCCTTTTGCCTTGCCTTACCTTGCCTTGCTTTGCCCTTTTGCCTTTCCTGGCCTTCTCTTGCTTTCCCTTTTGACTTGCCTTACTTTGCTATGCCATTTTGCCTTGCCTTGCCTTGCTTTGCTCTTTTGCTTTGACTTGCCTTCCTTTGCCCTTTTGCCTTGCCTTGCCTTGCTTTGCTCTTTTGCTGCAGTTGCCTTGCGTTAGGTTTGCCCTTTTGCCTTGAATTGCCTTGGAATGCTTTGCCATTTTGGCTTGCCTTGCCTTGCTTTGCCTTTTTGTCTTGCATTGCTTTGCCTTGCTTTGCCCTTTTGCCTTGACTTGCCTTGCCATGCTTTGCCCTTTTGTCTTGCATTGCCTTGCCTTGCTTTGCCCTTTTGCCTTGACTTGCCTTACCTTGATTTGCCCTTTTGCCTTGCCTTGCCTTGCCTTGCTTTGCCCTTTTGTCTTGCCTTGCCTTCCCTTTCTTTGCCCTTTTGCCTTGCCTTGCTTTGCCCTTTTGCCTTGCCTTGCCTTGCCTTCCTTTGCCCTTTTGCCTTGCCTTGCATAGCCTTTTCTTTGCCCTTTTGCCTTGCCTAGACTTGCCCTTTTGCCTTGCCTTGCCTTGCCTTGCTTTGCCCTTTGTCCTTGCATTTCCTTGAATTGCCCTTTTGCCTTCCCTTGCATTGCCTTGCTTTGTCCTTTTGCCTTGCCTTACCTTGCCTTGCTTTGCCCTTTTGCCTTGCCTGGCCTTGTCTTGCTTTCCCTTTTGACTTGCCTTACTTTGCTATGCCATTTTGCCTTGCCTTGCCTTGCCCTACTTTGCTCTTTTGCCTTAACTTGCCTTGCGTTAGGATTGCCCTTTTGCCTTGAATTGCCTTGGAATGCTTTGCCCTTTTGACTTGCCTTGCCTTGCTTTGCCCTTTTGATTTGCCTTGCATTGTCTTGCTTTGTTCTTTTGTCTTGCCTTGCCTTGGTGTGCCTTTTTTCCTTGCCTTGCCTTGCTTTGTCCTTTTGCCTTGCATTGCCTTGATTTGCCCTTTTGCCTTCCCTTGCATTGCCTTACTTTGCCCTTTTGCCTTGCCTTACCTTGCCTTGCTTTGCCCTTTTGCCTTGCCTGGCCTTCTCTTGCTTTCCCTTTTGACTTGCCTTACTTTGCTATGCCATTTTGCCTTGCCTTGCCTTGCCTTGCTTTGCTCTTTTGCTTTGACTTGCCTTGCCTTCCTTTGCCCTTTTGCCTTGCCTTGCCTTGCTTTGCTCTTTTGCCTGCAGTTGCCTTGCGTTAGGTTTGCCCTTTTGCCTTGAATTGCCTTGGAATGCTTTGCCCTTTTGACTTGCCTTGCCTTGCTTTGCCCTTTTGTCTTGCATTGCTTTGCCTTGCTTTGCCCTTTTGCCTTGACTTGCCTTGCCTTGCTTTGCCCTTTTGTCTTGCCTTTCATTGCCTTGCTTTGCCCTTTTGCCTTTCCTTGCTTTGCCCTTTTGCCATGTCTTGCCTTGCCTTGCTTTGCCCTTTTGCCTTGCCTTGCATTGTCTTGCTTTGCCCTTTTGCCTTGCTTCCTTTGCCCTTTTGCGTTGCCTTGCCTTGTCTTGCTTTGCCCTTTTGCATTGCCTTGCCTTCTCTTGCTTTGCCCTTTTGACTTGCCTTGCCTTGCTTTGCACTTTTGACTTGCCTTGCCTTGATTTCCCTTTTTGCATTGCCTTGCCTTGCTAAGCCATTTTCCCTTGCCTTGCATTGCTTTGCTTCGCCCTTTTGCCTTGCATTGCCTTGTTTTGCCCTTTTGATTTGCCGTGCATTGCCCTGATTTGCCCTTTTGCCTTGCCTTGCATTGCCTTTCTTTGCCCTTTTGCCTTGGCTTCCTTTGCCCTTTTGCGTTGCCTTGCCTTGCCTTGCTTTGCTCTTTTGCCTTGCCTTGACTTGCCTTGCTTTGCTCTTTTGCCTTGCCTTGCATTTCCTTTTTGCCTTG
Organism: Columba guinea; assembly: GCA_032206185.1. Taxonomy (NCBI): domain Eukaryota; kingdom Metazoa; phylum Chordata; class Aves; order Columbiformes; family Columbidae; genus Columba; species Columba guinea. The sequence goes on from JAVLUU010000019.1 coordinate 12,725,107, forward strand.
CCTTGCCTTGTCTTGCTTTGTCCTTTTGACTTGCCTTGCCTTGCTTTGCCCTTTTGCCTTGACTTGCCTTACCTTGATTTGCCCTTTTGCCTTGCCTTGCCTTGCCTTGCTTTGCCATTTTGTCTTTCCTTGCCTTCCCTTTCTTTCCCTTTTGCCTTGCCTTGCTTTGCCCTTTTGCCTTGCCTTGCCTTGCCTTCCTTTGTCCTTTTCCCTTGCCTTGCATAGCTTTTGCTTTGCCCTTTTGCCCTGCCTTGAATTGCCCTTTTGCCTTGCCTTGCCTTGCTATGCCATTTTCCCTTGCCTTGCATTGCTTTGCTTTGCCCTTTTGCCTTGCATTGCCTTGCTTTGCCCTTTTGATTTTCCTTGCATTGTCTTGCTTTGTTCTTTTGCCTTGCCTTGCCTTGGTGTGCCTTTTTTCCTTGCCTTGCCTTGCTTTGTCCTTTTGCCTTGCATTGCCTTGATTTGCCCTTTTGCCTTCCCTTGCATTGCCTTACTTTGCCCTTTTGCCTTGCCTTACCTTGCCTTGCTTTGCCCTTTTGCCTTGCCTGGCCTTCTCTTGCTTTCCCTTTTGACTTGCCTTACTTTGCTATGCCATTTTGCCTTGCCTTGCCTTGCTTTGCTCTTTTGCTTTGACTTGCCTTCCTTTGCCCTTTTGCCTTGCCTTGCCTTGCTTTGCTCTTTTGCCTGCAGTTGCCTTGCGTTAGGTTTGCCCTTTTGCCTTGAATTGCCTTGGAATGCTTTGCCCTTTTGGCTTGCCTTGCCTTGCTTTGCCTTTTTGTCTTGCATTGCTTTGCCTTGCTTTGCCCTTTTGCCTTGACTTGCCTTGCCATGCTTTGCCCTTTTGTCTTGCATTGCCTTGCCTTGCTTTGCCCTTTTGCCTTGACTTGCCTTACCTTGATTTGCCCTTTTGCCTTGCCTTGCCTTGCCTTGCTTTGCCCTTTTGTCTTGCCTTGCCTTCCCTTTCTTTGCCCTTTTGCCTTGCCTTGCTTTGCCCTTTTGCCTTGCCTTGCCTTGCCTTCCTTTGCCCTTTTGCCTTGCCTTGCATAGCCTTTTCTTTGCCCTTTTGCCTTGCCTAGACTTGCCCTTTTGCCTTGCCTTGCCTTGCCTTGCTTTGCCCTTTGTCCTTGCATTTCCTTGAATTGCCCTTTTCCCTTCCCTTGCATTGCCTTGCTTTGTCCTTTTGCCTTGCCTTACCTTGCCTTGCTTTGCCCTTTTGCCTTGCCTGGCCTTGTCTTGCTTTCCCTTTTGACTTGCCTTACTTTGCTATGCCATTTTGCCTTGCCTTGCCTTGCCCTACTTTGCTCTTTTGCCTTAACTTGCCTTGCGTTAGGATTGCCCTTTTGCCTTGAATTGCCTTGGAATGCTTTGCCCTTTTGACTTGCCTTGCCTTGCTTTGCCCTTTTGATTTGCCTTGCATTGTCTTGCTTTGTTCTTTTGCCTTGCCTTGCCTTGGTGTGCCTTTTTTCCTTGCCTTGCCTTGCTTTGTCCTTTTGCCTTGCATTGCCTTGATTTGCCCTTTTGCCTTCCCTTGCATTGCCTTACTTTGCCCTTTTGCCTTGCCTTACCTTGCCTTGCTTTGCCCTTTTGCCTTGCCTGGCCTTCTCTTGCTTTCCCTTTTGACTTGCCTTACTTTGCTATGCCATTTTGCCTTGCCTTGCCTTGCCTTGCTTTGCTCTTTTGCTTTTACTTGCCTTGCCTTCCTTTGCCCTTTTGCCTTGCCTTGCCTTGCTTTGCCCTTTTGCCTTGCCTTGCCTTGCTTTGCCCTTTTGCCTGCAGTTGCCTTGCGTTAGGTTTGCCCTTTTGCCTTGAATTGCCTTGCCTTGCTTTGCCCTTTTGTCTTGCATTGCCTTGGCTTGCTTTTCCCTTTTGCCTTATGTTGCCTTGCCTTGGTTTGCCCTTTTGCCTTGCCTTTCATTGCCTAGCTTTGCCCTTTTGCCTTTCCTTGCTTTGCCCTTTTGCCATGTCTTGCCTTGCCTTGCTTTGCCCTTTTGCCTTGCCTTGCATTGTCTTGCTTTGCCCTTTTGCCTTGCTTCCTTTGCCCTTTTGCGTTGCCTTGCCTTGTCTTGCTTTGCCCTTTTGCATTGCCTTGCCTTCTCTTGCTTTGCCCTTTTGACTTGCCTTGCCTTGCTTTGCACTTTTGACTTGCCTTGCCTTGATTTCCCTTTTTGCATTGCCTTGCCTTGCCAAGCCATTTTCCCTTGCCTTGCATTGCTTTGCTTCGCCCTTTTGCCTTGCATTGCCTTGTTTTGCCCTTTTGATTTGCCGTGCATTGCCCTGATTTGCCCTTTTGCCTTGCCTTGCATTGCCTTTCTTTGCCCTTTTGCCTTGGCTTCCTTTGCCCTTTTGCGTTGCCTTGCCTTGCCTTGCTTTGCTCTTTTGCCTTGCCTTGACTTGCCTTGCTTTGCCCTTTTGCCTTGCCTTGCATTTCCTTTTTGCCTTGCCTTGCCTTGTCTTGCTTTGTCCTTTTGACTTGCCTTGCCTTGCTTTGCCCTTTTGCCTTGACTTGCCTTACCTTGATTTGCCCTTTTGCCTTGCCTTGCCTTGCCTTGCTTTGCCATTTTGTCTTTCCTTGCCTTCCCTTTCTTTCCCTTTTGCCTTGCCTTGCTTTGCCCTTTTGCCTTGCCTTGCCTTGCCTTCCTTTGTCCTTTTCCCTTGCCTTGCATAGCTTTTGCTTTGCCCTTTTGCCCTGCCTTGAATTGCCCTTTTGCCTTGCCTTGCCTTGCTATGCCATTTTCCCTTGCCTTGCATTGCTTTGCTTTGCCCTTTTGCCTTGCATTGCCTTGCTTTGCCCTTTTGATTTTCCTTGCATTGTCTTGCTTTGTTCTTTTGCCTTGCCTTGCCTTGGTGTGCCTTTTTTCCTTGCCTTGCCTTGCTTTGTCCTTTTGCCTTGCATTGCCTTGATTTGCCCATTTGCCTTCCCTTGCATTGCCTTACTTTGCCCTTTTGCCTTGCCTTACCTTGCCTTGCTTTGCCCTTTTGCCTTGCCTGGCCTTCTCTTGCTTTCCCTTTTGACTTGCCTTACTTTGCTATGCCATTTTGCCTTGCCTTGCCTTGCTTTGCTCTTTTGCTTTGACTTGCCTTCCTTTGCCCTTTTGCCTTGCCTTGCCTTGCTTTGCTCTTTTGCCTGCAGTTGCCTTGCGTTAGGTTTGCCCTTTTGCCTTGAATTGCCTTGGAATGCTTTGCCCTTTTGGCTTGCCTTGCCTTGCTTTGCCTTTTTGTCTTGCATTGCTTTGCCTTGCTTTGCCCTTTTGCCTTGACTTGCCTTGCCATGCTTTGCCCTTTTGTCTTGCATTGCCTTGCCTTGCTTTGCCCTTTTGCCTTGACTTGCCTTACCTTGATTTGCCCTTTTGCCTTGCCTTGCCTTGCCTTGCTTTGCCCTTTTGTCTTGCCTTGCCTTCCCTTTCTTTGCCCTTTTGCCTTGCCTTGCTTTGCCCTTTTGCCTTGCCTTGCCTTGCCTTCCTTTGCCCTTTTGCCTTGCCTTGCATAGCCTTTTCTTTGCCCTTTTGCCTTGCCTAGACTTGCCCTTTTGCCTTGCCTTGCATTGCCTTGCTTTGCCCTTTGTCCTTGCATTTCCTTGAATTGCCCTTTTGCCTTCCCTTGCATTGCCTTGCTTTGTCCTTTTGCCTTGCCTTACCTTGCCTTGCTTTGCCCTTTTGCCTTGCCTGGACTTGTCTTGCTTTCCCTTTTGACTTGCCTTACTTTGCTATGCCATTTTGCCTTGCCTTGCCTTGCCTTGCTTTGCTCTTTTGCCTTCACTTGCCTTGCGTTAGGATTGCCCTTTTGCCTTGAATTGCCTTGGAATGCTTTGCCCTTTTGACTTGCCTTGCCTTGCTTTGCCCTTTTGATTTGCCTTGCATTGTCTTGCTTTGTTCTTTTGCCTTGCCTTGCCTTGGTGTGCCTTTTTTCCTTGCCTTGCCTTGCTTTGTCCTTTTGCCTTGCATTGCCTTGATTTGCCCTTTTGACTTCCCTTGCACTGCCTTACTTTGCCCTTTTGCCTTGCCTTACCTTGCCTTGCTTTGCCCTTTTGCCTTGCCTGGCCTTCTCTTGCTTTCCCTTTTGACTTGCCTTACTTTGCTATGCCATTTTGCCTTGCCTTGCCTTGCCTTGCTTTGCTCTTTTGCTTTGACTTGCCTTGCCTTCCTTTGCCCTTTTGCCTTGCCTTGCCTTGCTTTGCTCTTTTGCCTGCAGTTGCCTTGCGTTACGTTTGCCCTTTTGCCTTGAATTGCCTTGGAATGCTTTGCCCTTTTGACTTGCCTTGCCTTGCTTTGCCCTTTTGTCTTGCATTGCTTTGCCTTGCTTTGCCCTTTTGCCTTGACTTGCCTTGCCTTGCTTTGCCCTTTTGTCTTGCATTGCCTTGGCTTGCTTTTCCCTTTTGCTTTATGTTGCCTTGCCTTGGTTTGCCCTTTTGCCTTGCCTTTCATTGCCTAGCTTTGCCCTTTTGCCTTTCCTTGCTTTGCCCTTTTGCCATGTCTTGCCTTGCCTTGCTTTGCCCTTTTGCCTTGCCTTGCATTGTCTTGCTTTGCCCTTTTGCCTTGCTTCCTTTGCCCTTTTGCGTTGCCTTGCCTTGTCTTGCTTTGCCCTTTTGCATTGCCTTGCCTTCTCTTGCTTTGCCCTTTTGCATTGCCTTGCCTTCTCTTGCTTTGCCCTTTTGACTTGCCTTGCCTTGCTTTGCCCTTTTGCCCTGGCTTCCTTTGCCCTTTTGCCTTGCCTTAACTTGCCTTGCTTTGCCCTTTTGCCTTGCCTTGCATTTCCTTTTTGCCTTGCCTTGCCTTGTCTTGCTTTCCCTTTTGACTTGCCTTACTTTGCTATGCCATTTTGCCTTGTCTTGCCTTGCCTTGCTTTGCTCTTTTGCTTTGACTTGCCCTGCCTTCCTTTGCCCTTTTGCCTTGCCTTGCCTTGCTTTGCCCTTTTGCCTGCAGTTGCCTTGCGTTAGGTTTGCCCTTTTGCCTTGAATTGCCTTGGAATGCTTTGCCCTTTTGACTTGCCTTGCCTTGCTTTGCCCTTTTGTCTTGCATTGCTTTGCCTTGCTTTGCCCTTTTGCCTTGACGTGCCTTGCCTTGCTTTGCCCTTTTGTCTTGCATTGCCTTGCCTTGCTTTGCCCTTTTGCCTTGACTTGCCTTACCTTGATTTGCCCTTTTGCCTTGCCTTGCTTTGCCTTGCTTTGCCCTTTTGTCTTGCCTTGCCTTCCCTTTCTTTGCCCTTTTGCCTTGCCTTGCTTTGCCCTTTTGCCTTCCCTTGCCTTCCCTTTCTTTGCCCTTTTGCCTTGCCTTGCTTTGCCCTTTTGCCTTGACTTGCCTTACCTTGGTTAGCCCTTTTGCCTTTCCTTGCCTTGCCTTGCTTTGCCCTTTTGTCTTGCCTTGCATAGCCTTTGCTTTGCCCTTTCGCCTTGCCTTGAATTGCCCTTTTGCTTTGCCTTGCCTTGCTATGCCATTTTCCAATGCCTTGCCTTGCTCTGCCCTTTTGCCTTGCATTGCCTTGCTTTGCCCTTTTGATTTTCCTTGCATTGTCTTGCTTTGTTCTTTTGCCTTGCCTTGCCTTGGTGTGCCTTTTTTCCTTGCCTTGCCTTGCTTTGTCCTTTTGCCTTGCATTGCCTTGATTTGCCCTTTTGCCTTCCCTTGCATTGCCTTACTTTGCCCTTTTGCCTTGCCTTACCTTGCCTTGCTTTGCCCTTTTGCCTTGCCTGGCCTTCTCTTGCTTTCCCTTTTGACTTGCCTTACTTTGCTATGCCATTTTGCCTTGCCTTGCCTTGCTTTGCTCTTTTGCTTTGACTTGCCTTCCTTTGCCCTTTTGCCTTGCCTTGCCTTGCTTTGCTCTTTTGCCTGCAGTTGCCTTGCGTTAGGTTTGCCCTTTTGCCTTGAATTGCCTTGGAATGCTTTGCCCTTTTGGCTTGCCTTGCCTTGCTTTGCCTTTTTGTCTTGCATTGCTTTGCCTTGCTTTGCCCTTTTGCCTTGACTTGCCTTGCCATGCTTTGCCCTTTTGTCTTGCATTGCCTTGCCTTGCTTTGCCCTTTTGCCTTGACTTGCCTTACCTTGATTTGCCCTTTTGCCTTGCCTTGCCTTGCCTTGCTTTGCCCCTTTGTCTTGCCTTGCCTTCCCTTTCTTTGCCCTTTTGCCTTGCCTTGCTTTGCCCTTTTGCCTTGCCTTGCCTTGCCTTCCTTTGCCCTTTTGCCTTGCCTTGCATAGCCTTTTCTTTGCCCTTTTGCCTTGCCTAGACTTGCCCTTTTGCCTTGCCTTGCCTTGCCTTGCTTTGCCCTTTGTCCTTGCATTTCCTTGAATTGCCCTTTTGCCTTCCCTTGCATTGCCTTGCTTTGTCCTTTTGCCTTGCCTTACCTTGCCTTGCTTTGCCCTTTTGCCTTGCCTGGCCTTGTCTTGCTTTCCCTTTTGACTTGCCTTACTTTGCTATGCCATTTTGCCTTGCCTTGCCTTGCCCTACTTTGCTCTTTTGCCTTAACTTGCCTTGCGTTAGGATTGCCCTTTTGCCTTGAATTGCCTTGGAATGCTTTGCCCTTTTGACTTGCCTTGCCTTGCTTTGCCCTTTTGATTTGCCTTGCATTGTCTTGCTTTGTTCTTTTGCCTTGCCTTGCCTTGGTGTGCCTTTTTTCCTTGCCTTGCCTTGCTTTGTCCTTTTGCCTTGCATTGCCTTGATTTGCCCTTTTGCCTTCCCTTGCATTGCCTTACTTTGCCCTTTTGCCTTGCCTTACCTTGCCTTGCTTTGCCCTTTTGCCTTGCCTGGCCTTCTCTTGCTTTCCCTTTTGACTTGCCTTACTTTGCTATGCCATTTTGCCTTGCCTTGCCTTGCCTTGCTTTGCTCTTTTGCTTTGACTTGCCTTGCCTTCCTTTGCCCTTCTGCCTTGCCTTGCCTTGCTTTGCTCTTTTGCCTGCAGTTGCCTTGCGTTAGGTTTGCCCTTTTGCCTTGAATTGCCTTGGAATGCTTTGCCCTTTTGACTTGCCTTGCCTTGCTTTGCCCTTTTGTCTTGCATTGCTTTGCCTTGCTTTGCCCTTTTGCCTTGACTTGCCTTGCCTTGCTTTGCCCTTTTGTCTTGCCTTTCATTGCCTTGCTTTGCCCTTTTGCCTTTCCTTGCTTTGCCCTTTTGCCATGTCTTGCCTTGCCTTGCTTTGCCCTTTTGCCTTGCCTTGCATTGTCTTGCTTTGCCCTTTTGCCTTGCTTCCTTTGCCCTTTTGCGTTGCCTTGCCTTGTCTTGCTTTGCCCTTTTGCATTGCCTTGCCTTCTCTTGCTTTGCCCTTTTGACTTGCCTTGCCTTGCTTTGCACTTTTGACTTGCCTTGCCTTGATTTCCCTTTTTGCATTGCCTTGCCTTGCTAAGCCATTTTCCCTTGCCTTGCATTGCTTTGCTTCGCCCTTTTGCCTTGCATTGCCTTGTTTTGCCCTTTTGATTTGCCGTGCATTGCCCTGATTTGCCCTTTTGCCTTGCCTTGCATTGCCTTTCTTTGCCCTTTTGCCTTGGCTTCCTTTGCCCTTTTGCGTTGCCTTGCCTTGCCTTGCTTTGCTCTTTTGCCTTGCCTTGACTTGCCTTGCTTTGCTCTTTTGCCTTGCCTTGCATTTCCTTTTTGCCTTGCCTTGCCTTGTCTTGCTTTGTCCTTTTGACTTGCCTTGCCTTGCTTTGCCCTTTTGCCTTGACTTGCCTTACCTTGATTTGCCCTTTTGCCTTGCCTTGCCTTGCCTTGCTTTGCCATTTTGTCTTTCCTTGCCTTCCCTTTCTTTCCCTTTTGCCTTGCCTTGCTTTGCCCTTTTGCCTTGCCTTGCCTTGCCTTCCTTTGTCCTTTTCCCTTGCCTTGCATAGCTTTTGCTTTGCCCTTTTGCCCTGCCTTGAATTGCCCTTTTGCCTTGCCTTGCCTTGCTATGCCATTTTCCCTTGCCTTGCATTGCTTTGCTTTGCCCTTTTGCCTTGCATTGCCTTGCTTTGCCCTTTTGATTTTCCTTGCATTGTCTTGCTTTGTTCTTTTGCCTTGCCTTGCCTTGGTGTGCCTTTTTTCCTTGCCTTGCCTTGCTTTGTCCTTTTGCCTTGCATTGCCTTGATTTGCCCTTTTGCCTTCCCTTGCATTGCCTTACTTTGCCCTTTTGCCTTGCCTTACCTTGCCTTGCTTTGCCCTTTTGCCTTGCCTGGCCTTCTCTTGCTTTCCCTTTTGACTTGCCTTACTTTGCTATGCCATTTTGCCTTGCCTTGCCTTGCTTTGCTCTTTTGCTTTGACTTGCCTTCCTTTGCCCTTTTGCCTTGCCTTGCCTTGCTTTGCTCTTTTGCCTGCAGTTGCCTTGCGTTAGGTTTGCCCTTTTGCCTTGAATTGCCTTGGAATGCTTTGCCCTTTTGGCTTGCCTTGCCTTGCTTTGCCTTTTTGTCTTGCATTGCTTTGCCTTGCTTTGCCCTTTTGCCTTGACTTGCCTTGCCATGCTTTGCCCTTTTGTCTTGCATTGCCTTGCCTTGCTTTGCCCTTTTGCCTTGACTTGCCTTACCTTGATTTGCCCTTTTGCCTTGCCTTGCCTTGCCTTGCTTTGCCCTTTTGTCTTGCCTTGCCTTCCCTTTCTTTGCCCTTTTGCCTTGCCTTGCTTTGCCCTTTTGCCTTGCCTTGCCTTGCCTTCCTTTGCCCTTTTGCCTTGCCTTGCATAGCCTTTTCTTTGCCCTTTTGCCTTGCCTAGACTTGCCCTTTTGCCTTGCCTTGCCTTGCCTTGCTTTGCCCTTTGTCCTTGCATTTCCTTGAATTGCCCTTTTCCCTTCCCTTGCATTGCCTTGCTTTGTCCTTTTGCCTTGCCTTACCTTGCCTTGCTTTGCCCTTTTGCCTTGCCTGGCCTTGTCTTGCTTTCCCTTTTGACTTGCCTTACTTTGCTATGCCATTTTGCCTTGCCTTGCCTTGCCCTACTTTGCTCTTTTGCCTTAACTTGCCTTGCGTTAGGATTGCCCTTTTGCCTTGAATTGCCTTGGAATGCTTTGCCCTTTTGACTTGCCTTGCCTTGCTTTGCCCTTTTGATTTGCCTTGCATTGTCTTGCTTTGTTCTTTTGCCTTGCCTTGCCTTGGTGTGCCTTTTTTCCTTGCCTTGCCTTGCTTTGTCCTTTTGCCTTGCATTGCCTTGATTTGCCCTTTTGCCTTCCCTTGCATTGCCTTACTTTGCCCTTTTGCCTTGCCTTACCTTGCCTTGCTTTGCCCTTTTGCCTTGCCTGGCCTTCTCTTGCTTTCCCTTTTGACTTGCCTTACTTTGCTATGCCATTTTGCCTTGCCTTGCCTTGCCTTGCTTTGCTCTTTTGCTTTTACTTGCCTTGCCTTCCTTTGCCCTTTTGCCTTGCCTTGCCTTGCTTTGCCCTTTTGCCTTGCCTTGCCTTGCTTTGCCCTTTTGCCTGCAGTTGCCTTGCGTTAGGTTTGCCCTTTTGCCTTGAATTGCCTTGCCTTGCTTTGCCCTTTTGTCTTGCATTGCCTTGGCTTGCTTTTCCCTTTTGCCTTATGTTGCCTTGCCTTGGTTTGCCCTTTTGCCTTGCCTTTCATTGCCTAGCTTTGCCCTTTTGCCTTTCCTTGCTTTGCCCTTTTGCCATGTCTTGCCTTGCCTTGCTTTGCCCTTTTGCCTTGCCTTGCATTGTCTTGCTTTGCCCTTTTGCCTTGCTTCCTTTGCCCTTTTGCGTTGCCTTGCCTTGTCTTGCTTTGCCCTTTTGCATTGCCTTGCCTTCTCTTGCTTTGCCCTTTTGACTTGCCTTGCCTTGCTTTGCACTTTTGACTTGCCTTGCCTTGATTTCCCTTTTTGCATTGCCTTGCCTTGCCAAGCCATTTTCCCTTGCCTTGCATTGCTTTGCTTCGCCCTTTTGCCTTGCATTGCCTTGTTTTGCCCTTTTGATTTGCCGTGCATTGCCCTGATTTGCCCTTTTGCCTTGCCTTGCATTGCCTTTCTTTGCCCTTTTGCCTTGGCTTCCTTTGCCCTTTTGCGTTGCCTTGCCTTGCCTTGCTTTGCTCTTTTGCCTTGCCTTGACTTGCCTTGCTTTGCCCTTTTGCCTTGCCTTGCATTTCCTTTTTGCCTTGCCTTGCCTTGTCTTGCTTTGTCCTTTTGACTTGCCTTGCCTTGCTTTGCCCTTTTGCCTTGACTTGCCTTACCTTGATTTGCCCTTTTGCCTTGCCTTGCCTTGCCTTGCTTTGCCATTTTGTCTTTCCTTGCCTTCCCTTTCTTTCCCTTTTGCCTTGCCTTGCTTTGCCCTTTTGCCTTGCCTTGCCTTGCCTTCCTTTGTCCTTTTCCCTTGCCTTGCATAGCTTTTGCTTTGCCCTTTTGCCCTGCCTTGAATTGCCCTTTTGCCTTGCCTTGCCTTGCTATGCCATTTTCCCTTGCCTTGCATTGCTTTGCTTTGCCCTTTTGCCTTGCATTGCCTTGCTTTGCCCTTTTGATTTTCCTTGCATTGTCTTGCTTTGTTCTTTTGCCTTGCCTTGCCTTGGTGTGCCTTTTTTCCTTGCCTTGCCTTGCTTTGTCCTTTTGCCTTGCATTGCCTTGATTTGCCCATTTGCCTTCCCTTGCATTGCCTTACTTTGCCCTTTTGCCTTGCCTTACCTTGCCTTGCTTTGCCCTTTTGCCTTGCCTGGCCTTCTCTTGCTTTCCCTTTTGACTTGCCTTACTTTGCTATGCCATTTTGCCTTGCCTTGCCTTGCTTTGCTCTTTTGCTTTGACTTGCCTTCCTTTGCCCTTTTGCCTTGCCTTGCCTTGCTTTGCTCTTTTGCCTGCAGTTGCTTTGCGTTAGGTTTGCCCTTTTGCCTTGAATTGCCTTGGAATGCTTTGCCCTTTTGGCTTGCCTTGCCTTGCTTTGCCTTTTTGTCTTGCATTGCTTTGCCTTGCTTTGCCCTTTTGCCTTGACTTGCCTTGCCATGCTTTGCCCTTTTGTCTTGCATTGCCTTGCCTTGCTTTGCCCTTTTGCCTTGACTTGCCTTACCTTGATTTGCCCTTTTGCCTTGCCTTGCCTTGCCTTGCTTTGCCCTTTTGTCTTGCCTTGCCTTCCCTTTCTTTGCCCTTTTGCCTTGCCTTGCTTTGCCCTTTTGCCTTGCCTTGCCTTGCCTTCCTTTGCCCTTTTGCCTTGCCTTGCATAGCCTTTTCTTTGCCCTTTTGCCTTGCCTAGACTTGCCCTTTTGCCTTGCCTTGCATTGCCTTGCTTTGCCCTTTGTCCTTGCATTTCCTTGAATTGCCCTTTTGCCTTCCCTTGCATTGCCTTGCTTTGTCCTTTTGCCTTGCCTTACCTTGCCTTGCTTTGCCCTTTTGCCTTGCCTGGACTTGTCTTGCTTTCCCTTTTGACTTGCCTTACTTTGCTATGCCATTTTGCCTTGCCTTGCCTTGCCTTGCTTTGCTCTTTTGCCTTCACTTGCCTTGCGTTAGGATTGCCCTTTTGCCTTGAATTGCCTTGGAATGCTTTGCCCTTTTGACTTGCCTTGCCTTGCTTTGCCCTTTTGATTTGCCTTGCATTGTCTTGCTTTGCTCTTTTGCCTTGCCTTGCCTTGGTGTGCCTTTTTTCCTTGCCTTGCCTTGCTTTGTCCTTTTGCCTTGCATTGCCTTGATTTGCCCTTTTGCCTTCCCTTGCACTGCCTTACTTTGCCCTTTTGCCTTGCCTTACCTTGCCTTGCTTTGCCCTTTTGCCTTGCCTGGCCTTCTCTTGCTTTCCCTTTTGACTTGCCTTACTTTGCTATGCCATTTTGCCTTGCCTTGCCTTGCCTTGCTTTGCTCTTTTGCTTTGACTTGCCTTGCCTTCCTTTGCCCTTTTGCCTTGCCTTGCCTTGCTTTGCTCTTTTGCCTGCAGTTGCCTTGCGTTACGTTTGCCCTTTTGCCTTGAATTGCCTTGGAATGCTTTGCCCTTTTGACTTGCCTTGCCTTGCTTTGCCCTTTTGTCTTGCATTGCTTTGCCTTGCTTTGCCCTTTTGCCTTGACTTGCCTTGCCTTGCTTTGCCCTTTTGTCTTGCATTGCCTTGGCTTGCTTTTCCCTTTTGCTTTATGTTGCCTTGCCTTGGTTTGCCCTTTTGCCTTGCCTTTCATTGCCTAGCTTTGCCCTTTTGCCTTTCCTTGCTTTGCCCTTTTGCCATGTCTTGCCTTGCCTTGCTTTGCCCTTTTGCCTTGCCTTGCATTGTCTTGCTTTGCCCTTTTGCCTTGCTTCCTTTGCCCTTTTGCGTTGCCTTGCCTTGTCTTGCTTTGCCCTTTTGCATTGCCTTGCCTTCTCTTGCTTTGCCCTTTTGCATTGCCTTGCCTTCTCTTGCTTTGCCCTTTTGACTTGCCTTGCCTTGCTTTGCCCTTTTGCCCTGGCTTCCTTTGCCCTTTTGCCTTGCCTTAACTTGCCTTGCTTTGCCCTTTTGCCTTGCCTTGCATTTCCTTTTTGCCTTGCCTTGCCTTGTCTTGCTTTCCCTTTTGACTTGCCTTACTTTGCTATGCCATTTTGCCTTGTCTTGCCTTGCCTTGCTTTGCTCTTTTGCTTTGACTTGCCCTGCCTTCCTTTGCCCTTTTGCCTTGCCTTGCCTTGCTTTGCCCTTTTGCCTGCAGTTGCCTTGCGTTAGGTTTGCCCTTTTGCCTTGAATTGCCTTGGAATGCTTTGCCCTTTTGACTTGCCTTGCCTTGCTTTGCCCTTTTGTCTTGCATTGCTTTGCCTTGCTTTGCCCTTTTGCCTTGACGTGCCTTGCCTTGCTTTGCCCTTTTGTCTTGCATTGCCTTGCCTTGCTTTGCCCTTTTGCCTTGACTTGCCTTACCTTGATTTGCCCTTTTGCCTTGCCTTGCTTTGCCTTGCTTTGCCCTTTTGTCTTGCCTTGCCTTCCCTTTCTTTGCCCTTTTGCCTTGCCTTGCTTTGCCCTTTTGCCTTCCCTTGCCTTCCCTTTCTTTGCCCTTTTGCCTTGCCTTGCTTTGCCCTTTTGCCTTGACTTGCCTTACCTTGGTTAGCCCTTTTGCCTTTCCTTGCCTTGCCTTGCTTTGCCCTTTTGTCTTGCCTTGCATAGCCTTTGCTTTGCCCTTTCGCCTTGCCTTGAATTGCCCTTTTGCTTTGCCTTGCCTTGCTATGCCATTTTCCAATGCCTTGCCTTGCTTTGCCCTTTTGCCTTGCAGTGCCTTGAATTGCCCTTTTGCCTTGCCTTACCTTGCCTTGCTTTGCCCTTTTGCTTTGCCTGGCCTTCTCTTGCTTTCCCTTTTGACTTGCCTTACTTTACTATGCCATTTTGCCTTGCCTTGCCTTGCCCTGCTTTGCTCTTTTGCCTTCACTTGCCTTGAGTTAGGATTGCCCTTTTGCCTTGAATTGCCTTGGAATGCTTTGCCCTTTTGACTTGCCTTTCCTTGCTTTGCCCTTTCGTCTTGCATTGCCTTGTTTTTCCCTTTTGATTTGCCTTGCCTTCCTTTCCCTATTGTCTTGCATTCCCTTTCCTTGCTTTACCGATTTGCCTTTTCTTGCCTTGCCCTTGTTTGCCCAGTTGCATTGCCTTGCCTTGCCTTGCTTTGCCCTTTTGCCTTGCCTTGCCTTGCCTTGCTTTGCCCTTTTCCTTTTCCTTTCATTGACTAGCTTTGCCCTTTTGTCTTTCCTTGCTTTGCCATTTTGCCTTCCCATCCCTTGCCTTGTTTTGCCCTTTTGCCTTGCCTTGCCTTGCCTTGCTTTGCCCTTTTGCCTTGCCTTGATTTACCCTTTTGATTTGCCTTGCCTTCGATTCCCTGTTGTCTTGCATTCCCTTGCCTTGCTTTACCCATTTGCCCTTGCTTGCCTTGCCTTGCTTTGCTCTTTTGCCTTGCCTTGCATTGCCCTGCTTTGCCATTTTGCCTTGCATTGCATTGCTTTGCCCTTCAGATTTGCCTTGCATTGCCTTGCTTTGCCCTTTTGCCTTGCCTTGCTTTGCCCTTTTTCCTTGCCTTGCCTTGGTGTGCCATTTTGCCTTCCCTTGCCTTGACTTGCTTTCCCTTTTGACTTGCCTTGCCTTGCTTTGCCCTTTTGTCTTGCCTTGCCTTCCCTTTTTGCCTTGCCTTGCCTTGTCTTGCTTTGCCCTTTTGCCTTGCCTTGTCTTCCTCTGCCCTTTTGCCTTGCCTTGCATATCCTTTGCTTTGCCCTTTTGCCTTGGCTTGCTTTTCCCTTTTGCCTTATGTACCTTGCCTTGGTTTGCCCTTGTGCCTTCCCTTCCCTTGCCTTGCTTTGCCCTTTTGCCTTGCCTGGCCTTGTCTTGCTTTCCCTTTTGACTTGCCTTACTTTGCTATGCCATTTTGCCTTGCCTTGCCTTGCCCTACTTTGCTCTTTTGCCTTAACTTGCCTTGCGTTAGGATTGCCCTTTTGCCTTGAATTGCCTTGGAATGCTTTGCCCTTTTGACTTGCCTTGCCTTGCTTTGCCCTTTCGTCGTGCATTGCCTTGTTTTACCCTTTTGATTTGCCTTGCCTTCCTTTCCCTATTGTCTTGCATTCCCTTGCCTTGCTTTACCCATTTGACCTTGCTTGCTTTGCCTTGCTTTGCCCTTTTGCCTTGCCTTGCTTTGCCCTTTTGCCTTGCCTTGCCTTGGTGTGCCATTTTGCCTTCCCTTGCCTTGACTTGCTTTCCCTTTTGACTTGCCTTGCTTTGCTTTGCACTTTTGCCTCGCCTTGCCTTGCCTTGCTTTGCTCTTTTGCCTTGCCTTTCCTTGCCTTTCTTTGCCAATTTGCCTTGCCTTGCTTTTCCTTTTTGCCTTGCCTTGCCTTGTCTTCCTTTGCCCTTTTGCCTTGCCTTGCATAGCCTTTGCTTTGCCCTTTTGCCTTGGCTTGCTTTTCCCTTTTGCCTTATGTTGCCTTGCCTTGGTTTGCCCTTTTGCCTTGCCTTGCCTTGCCTTGCTTTGCCCTTTTCCCTTGCCTTTCATTGCCTAGCTTTGCCCTTTTGCCTTTCCTTACTTTGCCCTTTTGCCATGTCTTGCCTTGCCTTGCTTTGCTCTTTTGCCTTGCCTTGCCTTGTCTTGCTTTGCCCTTTTGCATTGCCTTGACTTGTCTTGCTTTGCCCTTTTGACTTGCCTTGCCTTGCTTTGCCCTTTTGACTTGCATTGCCTTGAATTGCCCTTTTTGCATTGCCTTGCCTTGCTAAGCCATTTTCCCTTGCCTTGCATTGCTTTGCTTCGCCCTTTTGCCTTGCATTGCCTTGTTTTGCCCTTTTGATTTGCCTTGCATTGCCTTGATTTGCCCTTTTGCCTTGCCTTGCATTGCCTTTCTTTGCCCTTTTGCCTTTACTTGCTTTGCCCTTTTGCGTTGCCTTGCCTTGCCTTGCTTTGCTCTTTTGCCTTGCCTTGACTTGCCTTGCTTTGCCCTTTTGCCTTGCCTTGCATTTCCTTTTTGCCTTGCCTTGCCTTGTCTTGCTTTGTCCTTTTGACTTGCCTTGCCTTGCTTTGCCCTTTTGTCTTGCATTGCCTTGCCTTGCTTTGCCCTTTTGCCTTGATTTGCCTTACCTTGATTTGCCCTTTTGCCTTGCCTTGCCTTGCCTTGCTTTGCCAATTTGTCTTTCCTTGCCTTCCCTTTCTTTCCCTTTTGCCTTGCCTTGCTTTGCCCTTTTGCCTTGCCTTGCCTTGCCTTCCTTTGTCCTTTTCCCTTGCCTTGCATAGCTTTTGCTTTGCCCTTTTGCCTTGCCTTGAATTGCCCTTTTGCCTTGCCTTGCCTTGCTATGCCATTTTCCCTTGCCTTGCATTTGCTTTGCCCTTTTGCTTTGCATTGCCTTGCTTTGCCCTTTTGATTTTCCTTGCATTGTCTTGCTTTGTTCTTTTGCCTTGCCTTGCCTTGGTGTGCCTTTTTTCCTTGCCTTGCCTTGCTTTGTCCTTTTGCCTTGCATTGCCTTGATTTGCCCTTTTGCCTTCCCTTGCATTGCCTTACTTTGCCCTTTTGCCTTGCCTTGCCTTGCCTTGCTTTGCCCTTTTGTCTTGCCTTGCCTTCCCTTTCTTTGCCCTTTTGCCTTGCCTTGCTTTGCCCTTTTGCCTTGCCTTGCCTTGCCTTCCTTTGCCCTTTTGCCTTGCCTTGCATAGCCTTTTCTTTGCCCTTTTGCCTTGCCTAGACTTGCCCTTTTGCCTTGCCTTGCCTTGCCTTGCTTTGCCCTTTGTCCTTGCATTTCCTTGAATTGCCCTTTTGCCTTCCCTTGCATTGCCTTGCTTTGTCCTTTTGCCTTGCCTTACCTTGCCTTGCTTTGCCCTTTTGCCTTGCCTGGCCTTGTCTTGCTTTCCCTTTTGACTTGCCTTACTTTGCTATGCCATTTTGCCTTGCCTTGCCTTGCCCTACTTTGCTCTTTTGCCTTAACTTGCCTTGCGTTAGGATTGCCCTTTTGCCTTGAATTGCCTTGGAATGCTTTGCCCTTTTGACTTGCCTTGCCTTGCTTTGCCCTTTTGATTTGCCTTGCATTGTCTTGCTTTGTTCTTTTGCCTTGCCTTGCCTTGGTGTGCCTTTTTTCCTTGCCTTGCCTTGCTTTGTCCTTTTGCCTTGCATTGCCTTGATTTGCCCTTTTGCCTTCCCTTGCATTGCCTTACTTTGCCCTTTTGCCTTGCCTTACCTTGCCTTGCTTTGCCCTTTTGCCTTGCCTGGCCTTCTCTTGATTTCCCTTTTGACTTGCCTTACTTTGCTATGCCATTTTGCCTTGCCTTGCCTTGCCTTGCTTTGCTCTTTTGCTTTGACTTGCCTTGCCTTCCTTTGCCCTTTTGCCTTGCCTTGCCTTGCTTTGCTCTTTTGCCTGCAGTTGCCTTGCGTTAGGTTTGCCCTTTTGCCTTGAATTGCCTTGGAATGCTTTGCCCTTTTGACTTGCCTTGCCTTGCTTTGCCCTTTTGTCTTGCATTGCTTTGCCTTGCTTTGCCCTTTTGCCTTGACTTGCCTTGCCTTGCTTTGCCCTTTTGTCTTGCATTGCTTTGGCTTGCTTTTCCCTTTTGCCTTATGTTGCCTTGCCTTGGTTTGCCCTTTTGCCTTGCCTTTCATTGCCTAGCTTTGCCCTTTTGCCTTGCCTTGAATTGCCCTTTTGCCTTGCCTTGCCTTGCTAAGCCATTTTCCCTTGCCTTGCATTGCTTTGCTTCGCCCTTTTGCCTTGCATTGCCTTGTTTTGCCCTTTTGATTTGCCGTGCATTGCCCTGATTTGCCCTTTTGCCTTGCCTTGCCTTGCATTGCCTTTCTTTGCCCTTTTGCCTTGGCTTCCTTTGCCCTTTTGCGTTGCCTTGCCTTGCCTTGCTTTGCTCTTTTGCCTTGCCTTGACTTGCCTTGCTTTGCTCTTTTGCCTTGCCTTGACTTGCCTTGCTTTGCCCTTTTGCCTTGCCTTGCATTTCCTTTTTGCCTTGCCTTGCCTTGTCTTGCTTTGTCCTTTTGACTTGCCTTGCCTTGCTTTGCCCTTTTGCCTTGACTTGCCTTACCTTGATTTGCCCTTTTGCCTTGCCTTGCCTTGCCTTGCTTTGCCATTTTGTCTTTCCTTGCCTTCCCTTTCTTTCCCTTTTGCCTTGCCTTGCTTTGCCCTTTTGCCTTGCCTTGCCTTGCCTTCCTTTGTCCTTTTCCCTTGCCTTGCATAGCTTTTGCTTTGCCCTTTTGCCCTGCCTTGAATTGCCCTTTTGCCTTGCCTTGCCTTGCTATGCCATTTTCCCTTGCCTTGCATTGCTTTGCTTTGCCCTTTTGCCTTGCATTGCCTTGCTTTGCCCTTTTGATTTTCCTTGCATTGTCTTGCTTTGTTCTTTTGCCTTGCCTTGCCTTGGTGTGCCTTTTTTCCTTGCCTTGCCTTGCTTTGTCCTTTTGCCTTGCATTGCCTTGATTTGCCCTTTTGCCTTCCCTTGCATTGCCTTACTTTGCCCTTTTGCCTTGCCTTACCTTGCCTTGCTTTGCCCTTTTGCCTTGCCTGGCCTTCTCTTGCTTTCCCTTTTGACTTGCCTTACTTTGCTATGCCATTTTGCCTTGCCTTGCCTTGCTTTGCTCTTTTGCTTTGACTTGCCTTCCTTTGCCCTTTTGCCTTGCCTTGCCTTGCTTTGCTCTTTTGCCTGCAGTTGCCTTGCGTTAGGTTTGCCCTTTTGCCTTGAATTGCCTTGGAATGCTTTGCCCTTTTGGCTTGCCTTGCCTTGCTTTGCCTTTTTGTCTTGCATTGCTTTGCCTTGCTTTGCCCTTTTGCCTTGACTTGCCTTGCCATGCTTTGCCCTTTTGTCTTGCATTGCCTTGCCTTGCTTTGCCCTTTTGCCTTGACTTGCCTTACCTTGATTTGCCCTTTTGCCTTGCCTTGCCTTGCCTTGCTTTGCCCTTTTGTCTTGCCTTGCCTTCCCTTTCTTTGCCCTTTTGCCTTGCCTTGCTTTGCCCTTTTGCCTTGCCTTGCCTTCCTTTGCCCTTTTGCCTTGCCTTGCATAGCCTTTTCTTTGCCCTTTTGCCTTGCCTTGAATTGCCCTTTTGCCTTCCCTTGCATTGCCTTGCTTTGTCCTTTTGCCTTGCCTTACCTTGCCTTGCTTTGCCCTTTTGCCTTGCCTGGCCTTGTCTTGCTTTCCCTTTTGACTTGCCTTACTTTGCTATGCCATTTTGCCTTGCCTTGCCTTGCCCTACTTTGCTCTTTTGCCTTCACTTGCCTTGCGTTAGGATTGCCCTTTTGCCTTGAATTGCCTTGGAATGCTTTGCCCTTTTGACTTGCCTTGCCTTGCTTTGCACTTTTGATTTGCGTTGCATTGTCTTGCTTTGTTCTTTTGCCTTGCCTTGCCTTGGTGTGCCTTTTTTGCCTTGCATTGCCTTGGTTTGTCCTTTTGCCTTGCATTGCCTTGATTTGCCCTTTTGCCTTCCCTTGCATTGCCTTACTTTGCCCTTTTGCCTTGCCTTACCTTGCCTTGCTTTGCCCTTTTGCCTTGCCTGGCCTTCTCTTGCTTTCCCTTTTGACTTGCCTTACTTTGCTATGCCATTTTGCCTTGCCTTGCCTTGCCTTGCTTTGCTCTTTTGCTTTGACTTGCCTTGCCTTCCTTTGCCCTTTTGCCTTGCCTTGCCTTGCTTTGCTCTTTTGCCTGCAGTTGCCTTGCGTTAGGTTTGCCCTTTTGCCTTGAATTGCCTTGGAATGCTTTGCCCTTTTGACTTGCCTTGCCTTGCTTTGCCCTTTTGTCTTGCATTGCTTTGGCTTGCTTTTCCCTTTTGCCTTATGTTGCCTTGCCTTGGTTTGCCCTTTTGCCTTGCCTTTCATTGCCTAGCTTTGCCCTTTTGCCTTTCCTTGCTTTGCCCTTTTGCCATGTCTTGCCTTGCCTTGCTTTGCCCTTTTGCCTTGCCTTGCATTGTCTTGCTTTGCCCTTTTGCCTTGCTTCCTTTGCCCTTTTGCGTTGCCTTGCCTTGTCTTGCTTTGCCCTTTTGCATTGCCTTGCCTTCTCTTGCTTTGCCCTTTTGACTTGCCTTGCCTTGCTTTGCACTTTTGACTTGCCTTGCCTTGATTTCCCTTTTTGCATTGCCTTGCCTTGCCAAGCCATTTTCCCTTGCCTTGCATTGCTTTGCTTCGCCCTTTTGCCTTGCATTGCCTTGTTTTGCCCTTTTGATTTGCCGTGCATTGCCCTGATTTGCCCTTTTGCCTTGCCTTGCATTGCCTTTCTTTGCCCTTTTGCCTTGGCTTCCTTTGCCCTTTTGCGTTGCCTTGCCTTGCCTTGCTTTGCTCTTTTGCCTTGCCTTGACTTGCCTTGCTTTGCCCTTTTGCCTTGCCTTGCATTTCCTTTTTGCCTTGCCTTGCCTTGTCTTGCTTTGTCCTTTTGACTTGCCTTGCCTTGCTTTGCCCTTTTGCCTTGACTTGCCTTACCTTGATTTGCCCTTTTGCCTTGCCTTGCCTTGCCTTGCTTTGCCATTTTGTCTTTCCTTGCCTTCCCTTTCTTTCCCTTTTGCCTTGCCTTGCTTTGCCCTTTTGCCTTGCCTTGCCTTGCCTTCCTTTGTCCTTTTCCCTTGCCTTGCATAGCTTTTGCTTTGCCCTTTTGCCCTGCCTTGAATTGCCCTTTTGCCTTGCCTTGCCTTGCTATGCCATTTTCCCTTGCCTTGCATTGCTTTGCTTTGCCCTTTTGCCTTGCATTGCCTTGCTTTGCCCTTTTGATTTTCCTTGCATTGTCTTGCTTTGTTCTTTTGCCTTGCCTTGCCTTGGTGTGCCTTTTTTCCTTGCCTTGCCTTGCTTTGTCCTTTTGCCTTGCATTGCCTTGATTTGCCCTTTTGCCTTCCCTTGCATTGCCTTACTTTGCCCTTTTGCCTTGCCTTACCTTGCCTTGCTTTGCCCTTTTGCCTTGCCTGGCCTTCTCTTGCTTTCCCTTTTGACTTGCCTTACTTTGCTATGCCATTTTGCCTTGCCTTGCCTTGCTTTGCTCTTTTGCTTTGACTTGCCTTCCTTTGCCCTTTTGCCTTGCCTTGCCTTGCTTTGCTCTTTTGCCTGCAGTTGCTTTGCGTTAGGTTTGCCCTTTTGCCTTGAATTGCCTTGGAATGCTTTGCCCTTTTGGCTTGCCTTGCCTTGCTTTGCCTTTTTGTCTTGCATTGCTTTGCCTTGCTTTGCCCTTTTGCCTTGACTTGCCTTGCCATGCTTTGCCCTTTTGTCTTGCATTGCCTTGCCTTGCTTTGCCCTTTTGCCTTGACTTGCCTTACCTTGATTTGCCCTTTTGCCTTGCCTTGCCTTGCCTTGCTTTGCCCTTTTGTCTTGCCTTGCCTTCCCTTTCTTTGCCCTTTTGCCTTGCCTTGCTTTGCCCTTTTGCCTTGCCTTGCCTTGCCTTCCTTTGCCCTTTTGCCTTGCCTTGCATAGCCTTTTCTTTGCCCTTTTGCCTTGCCTAGACTTGCCCTTTTGCCTTGCCTTGCATTGCCTTGCTTTGCCCTTTGTCCTTGCATTTCCTTGAATTGCCCTTTTGCCTTCCCTTGCATTGCCTTGCTTTGTCCTTTTGCCTTGCCTTACCTTGCCTTGCTTTGCCCTTTTGCCTTGCCTGGACTTGTCTTGCTTTCCCTTTTGACTTGCCTTACTTTGCTATGCCATTTTGCCTTGCCTTGCCTTGCCTTGCTTTGCTCTTTTGCCTTCACTTGCCTTGCGTTAGGATTGCCCTTTTGCCTTGAATTGCCTTGGAATGCTTTGCCCTTTTGACTTGCCTTGCCTTGCTTTGCCCTTTTGATTTGCCTTGCATTGTCTTGCTTTGCTCTTTTGCCTTGCCTTGCCTTGGTGTGCCTTTTTTCCTTGCCTTGCCTTGCTTTGTCCTTTTGCCTTGCATTGCCTTGATTTGCCCTTTTGCCTTCCCTTGCACTGCCTTACTTTGCCCTTTTGCCTTGCCTTACCTTGCCTTGCTTTGCCCTTTTGCCTTGCCTGGCCTTCTCTTGCTTTCCCTTTTGACTTGCCTTACTTTGCTATGCCATTTTGCCTTGCCTTGCCTTGCCTTGCTTTGCTCTTTTGCTTTGACTTGCCTTGCCTTCCTTTGCCCTTTTGCCTTGCCTTGCCTTGCTTTGCTCTTTTGCCTGCAGTTGCCTTGCGTTACGTTTGCCCTTTTGCCTTGAATTGCCTTGGAATGCTTTGCCCTTTTGACTTGCCTTGCCTTGCTTTGCCCTTTTGTCTTGCATTGCTTTGCCTTGCTTTGCCCTTTTGCCTTGACTTGCCTTGCCTTGCTTTGCCCTTTTGTCTTGCATTGCCTTGGCTTGCTTTTCCCTTTTGCTTTATGTTGCCTTGCCTTGGTTTGCCCTTTTGCCTTGCCTTTCATTGCCTAGCTTTGCCCTTTTGCCTTTCCTTGCTTTGCCCTTTTGCCATGTCTTGCCTTGCCTTGCTTTGCCCTTTTGCCTTGCCTTGCATTGTCTTGCTTTGCCCTTTTGCCTTGCTTCCTTTGCCCTTTTGCGTTGCCTTGCCTTGTCTTGCTTTGCCCTTTTGCATTGCCTTGCCTTCTCTTGCTTTGCCCTTTTGCATTGCCTTGCCTTCTCTTGCTTTGCCCTTTTGACTTGCCTTGCCTTGCTTTGCCCTTTTGCCCTGGCTTCCTTTGCCCTTTTGCCTTGCCTTAACTTGCCTTGCTTTGCCCTTTTGCCTTGCCTTGCATTTCCTTTTTGCCTTGCCTTGCCTTGTCTTGCTTTCCCTTTTGACTTGCCTTACTTTGCTATGCCATTTTGCCTTGTCTTGCCTTGCCTTGCTTTGCTCTTTTGCTTTGACTTGCCCTGCCTTCCTTTGCCCTTTTGCCTTGCCTTGCCTTGCTTTGCCCTTTTGCCTGCAGTTGCCTTGCGTTAGGTTTGCCCTTTTGCCTTGAATTGCCTTGGAATGCTTTGCCCTTTTGACTTGCCTTGCCTTGCTTTGCCCTTTTGTCTTGCATTGCTTTGCCTTGCTTTGCCCTTTTGCCTTGACGTGCCTTGCCTTGCTTTGCCCTTTTGTCTTGCATTGCCTTGCCTTGCTTTGCCCTTTTGCCTTGACTTGCCTTACCTTGATTTGCCCTTTTGCCTTGCCTTGCTTTGCCTTGCTTTGCCCTTTTGTCTTGCCTTGCCTTCCCTTTCTTTGCCCTTTTGCCTTGCCTTGCTTTGCCCTTTTGCCTTCCCTTGCCTTCCCTTTCTTTGCCCTTTTGCCTTGCCTTGCTTTGCCCTTTTGCCTTGACTTGCCTTACCTTGGTTAGCCCTTTTGCCTTTCCTTGCCTTGCCTTGCTTTGCCCTTTTGTCTTGCCTTGCATAGCCTTTGCTTTGCCCTTTCGCCTTGCCTTGAATTGCCCTTTTGCTTTGCCTTGCCTTGCTATGCCATTTTCCAATGCCTTGCCTTGCTTTGCCCTTTTGCCTTGCAGTGCCTTGAATTGCCCTTTTGCCTTGCCTTACCTTGCCTTGCTTTGCCCTTTTGCTTTGCCTGGCCTTCTCTTGCTTTCCCTTTTGACTTGCCTTACTTTACTATGCCATTTTGCCTTGCCTTGCCTTGCCCTGCTTTGCTCTTTTGCCTTCACTTGCCTTGAGTTAGGATTGCCCTTTTGCCTTGAATTGCCTTGGAATGCTTTGCCCTTTTGACTTGCCTTTCCTTGCTTTGCCCTTTCGTCTTGCATTGCCTTGTTTTTCCCTTTTGATTTGCCTTGCCTTCCTTTCCCTATTGTCTTGCATTCCCTTTCCTTGCTTTACCGATTTGCCTTTTCTTGCCTTGCCCTTGTTTGCCCAGTTGCATTGCCTTGCCTTGCCTTGCTTTGCCCTTTTGCCTTGCCTTGCCTTGCCTTGCTTTGCCCTTTTCCTTTTCCTTTCATTGACTAGCTTTGCCCTTTTGTCTTTCCTTGCTTTGCCATTTTGCCTTCCCATCCCTTGCCTTGTTTTGCCCTTTTGCCTTGCCTTGCCTTGCCTTGCTTTGCCCTTTTGCCTTGCCTTGATTTACCCTTTTGATTTGCCTTGCCTTCGATTCCCTGTTGTCTTGCATTCCCTTGCCTTGCTTTACCCATTTGCCCTTGCTTGCCTTGCCTTGCTTTGCTCTTTTGCCTTGCCTTGCATTGCCCTGCTTTGCCATTTTGCCTTGCATTGCATTGCTTTGCCCTTCAGATTTGCCTTGCATTGCCTTGCTTTGCCCTTTTGCCTTGCCTTGCTTTGCCCTTTTTCCTTGCCTTGCCTTGGTGTGCCATTTTGCCTTCCCTTGCCTTGACTTGCTTTCCCTTTTGACTTGCCTTGCCTTGCTTTGCCCTTTTGTCTTGCCTTGCCTTCCCTTTTTGCCTTGCCTTGCCTTGTCTTGCTTTGCCCTTTTGCCTTGCCTTGTCTTCCTCTGCCCTTTTGCCTTGCCTTGCATATCCTTTGCTTTGCCCTTTTGCCTTGGCTTGCTTTTCCCTTTTGCCTTATGTACCTTGCCTTGGTTTGCCCTTGTGCCTTCCCTTCCCTTGCCTTGCTTTGCCCTTTTGCCTTGCCTGGCCTTGTCTTGCTTTCCCTTTTGACTTGCCTTACTTTGCTATGCCATTTTGCCTTGCCTTGCCTTGCCCTACTTTGCTCTTTTGCCTTAACTTGCCTTGCGTTAGGATTGCCCTTTTGCCTTGAATTGCCTTGGAATGCTTTGCCCTTTTGACTTGCCTTGCCTTGCTTTGCCCTTTCGTCGTGCATTGCCTTGTTTTACCCTTTTGATTTGCCTTGCCTTCCTTTCCCTATTGTCTTGCATTCCCTTGCCTTGCTTTACCCATTTGACCTTGCTTGCTTTGCCTTGCTTTGCCCTTTTGCCTTGCCTTGCTTTGCCCTTTTGCCTTGCCTTGCCTTGGTGTGCCATTTTGCCTTCCCTTGCCTTGACTTGCTTTCCCTTTTGACTTGCCTTGCTTTGCTTTGCACTTTTGCCTCGCCTTGCCTTGCCTTGCTTTGCTCTTTTGCCTTGCCTTTCCTTGCCTTTCTTTGCCAATTTGCCTTGCCTTGCTTTTCCTTTTTGCCTTGCCTTGCCTTGTCTTCCTTTGCCCTTTTGCCTTGCCTTGCATAGCCTTTGCTTTGCCCTTTTGCCTTGGCTTGCTTTTCCCTTTTGCCTTATGTTGCCTTGCCTTGGTTTGCCCTTTTGCCTTGCCTTGCCTTGCCTTGCTTTGCCCTTTTCCCTTGCCTTTCATTGCCTAGCTTTGCCCTTTTGCCTTTCCTTACTTTGCCCTTTTGCCATGTCTTGCCTTGCCTTGCTTTGCTCTTTTGCCTTGCCTTGCCTTGTCTTGCTTTGCCCTTTTGCATTGCCTTGACTTGTCTTGCTTTGCCCTTTTGACTTGCCTTGCCTTGCTTTGCCCTTTTGACTTGCATTGCCTTGAATTGCCCTTTTTGCATTGCCTTGCCTTGCTAAGCCATTTTCCCTTGCCTTGCATTGCTTTGCTTCGCCCTTTTGCCTTGCATTGCCTTGTTTTGCCCTTTTGATTTGCCTTGCATTGCCTTGATTTGCCCTTTTGCCTTGCCTTGCATTGCCTTTCTTTGCCCTTTTGCCTTTACTTGCTTTGCCCTTTTGCGTTGCCTTGCCTTGCCTTGCTTTGCTCTTTTGCCTTGCCTTGACTTGCCTTGCTTTGCCCTTTTGCCTTGCCTTGCATTTCCTTTTTGCCTTGCCTTGCCTTGTCTTGCTTTGTCCTTTTGACTTGCCTTGCCTTGCTTTGCCCTTTTGTCTTGCATTGCCTTGCCTTGCTTTGCCCTTTTGCCTTGACTTGCCTTACCTTGATTTGCCCTTTTGCCTTGCCTTGCCTTGCCTTGCTTTGCCAATTTGTCTTTCCTTGCCTTCCCTTTCTTTCCCTTTTGCCTTGCCTTGCTTTGCCCTTTTGCCTTGCCTTGCCTTGCCTTCCTTTGTCCTTTTCCCTTGCCTTGCATAGCTTTTGCTTTGCCCTTTTGCCTTGCCTTGAATTGCCCTTTTGCCTTGCCTTGCCTTGCTATGCCATTTTCCCTTGCCTTGCATTTGCTTTGCCCTTTTGCTTTGCATTGCCTTGCTTTGCCCTTTTGATTTTCCTTGCATTGTCTTGCTTTGTTCTTTTGCCTTGCCTTGCCTTGGTGTGCCTTTTTTCCTTGCCTTGCCTTGCTTTGTCCTTTTGCCTTGCATTGCCTTGATTTGCCCTTTTGCCTTCCCTTGCATTGCCTTACTTTGCCCTTTTGCCTTGCCTTGCCTTGCCTTGCTTTGCCCTTTTGTCTTGCCTTGCCTTCCCTTTCTTTGCCCTTTTGCCTTGCCTTGCTTTGCCCTTTTGCCTTGCCTTGCCTTGCCTTCCTTTGCCCTTTTGCCTTGCCTTGCATAGCCTTTTCTTTGCCCTTTTGCCTTGCCTAGACTTGCCCTTTTGCCTTGCCTTGCCTTGCCTTGCTTTGCCCTTTGTCCTTGCATTTCCTTGAATTGCCCTTTTGCCTTCCCTTGCATTGCCTTGCTTTGTCCTTTTGCCTTGCCTTACCTTGCCTTGCTTTGCCCTTTTGCCTTGCCTGGCCTTGTCTTGCTTTCCCTTTTGACTTGCCTTACTTTGCTATGCCATTTTGCCTTGCCTTGCCTTGCCCTACTTTGCTCTTTTGCCTTAACTTGCCTTGCGTTAGGATTGCCCTTTTGCCTTGAATTGCCTTGGAATGCTTTGCCCTTTTGACTTGCCTTGCCTTGCTTTGCCCTTTTGATTTGCCTTGCATTGTCTTGCTTTGTTCTTTTGCCTTGCCTTGCCTTGGTGTGCCTTTTTTCCTTGCCTTGCCTTGCTTTGTCCTTTTGCCTTGCATTGCCTTGATTTGCCCTTTTGCCTTCCCTTGCATTGCCTTACTTTGCCCTTTTGCCTTGCCTTACCTTGCCTTGCTTTGCCCTTTTGCCTTGCCTGGCCTTCTCTTGATTTCCCTTTTGACTTGCCTTACTTTGCTATGCCATTTTGCCTTGCCTTGCCTTGCCTTGCTTTGCTCTTTTGCTTTGACTTGCCTTGCCTTCCTTTGCCCTTTTGCCTTGCCTTGCCTTGCTTTGCTCTTTTGCCTGCAGTTGCCTTGCGTTAGGTTTGCCCTTTTGCCTTGAATTGCCTTGGAATGCTTTGCCCTTTTGACTTGCCTTGCCTTGCTTTGCCCTTTTGTCTTGCATTGCTTTGCCTTGCTTTGCCCTTTTGCCTTGACTTGCCTTGCCTTGCTTTGCCCTTTTGTCTTGCATTGCTTTGGCTTGCTTTTCCCTTTTGCCTTATGTTGCCTTGCCTTGGTTTGCCCTTTTGCCTTGCCTTTCATTGCCTAGCTTTGCCCTTTTGCCTTGCCTTGAATTGCCCTTTTGCCTTGCCTTGCCTTGCTAAGCCATTTTCCCTTGCCTTGCATTGCTTTGCTTCGCCCTTTTGCCTTGCATTGCCTTGTTTTGCCCTTTTGATTTGCCGTGCATTGCCCTGATTTGCCCTTTTGCCTTGCCTTGCCTTGCATTGCCTTTCTTTGCCCTTTTGCCTTGGCTTCCTTTGCCCTTTTGCGTTGCCTTGCCTTGCCTTGCTTTGCTCTTTTGCCTTGCCTTGACTTGCCTTGCTTTGCTCTTTTGCCTTGCCTTGACTTGCCTTGCTTTGCCCTTTTGCCTTGCCTTGCATTTCCTTTTTGCCTTGCCTTGCCTTGTCTTGCTTTGTCCTTTTGACTTGCCTTGCCTTGCTTTGCCCTTTTGCCTTGACTTGCCTTACCTTGATTTGCCCTTTTGCCTTGCCTTGCCTTGCCTTGCTTTGCCATTTTGTCTTTCCTTGCCTTCCCTTTCTTTCCCTTTTGCCTTGCCTTGCTTTGCCCTTTTGCCTTGCCTTGCCTTGCCTTCCTTTGTCCTTTTCCCTTGCCTTGCATAGCTTTTGCTTTGCCCTTTTGCCCTGCCTTGAATTGCCCTTTTGCCTTGCCTTGCCTTGCTATGCCATTTTCCCTTGCCTTGCATTGCTTTGCTTTGCCCTTTTGCCTTGCATTGCCTTGCTTTGCCCTTTTGATTTTCCTTGCATTGTCTTGCTTTGTTCTTTTGCCTTGCCTTGCCTTGGTGTGCCTTTTTTCCTTGCCTTGCCTTGCTTTGTCCTTTTGCCTTGCATTGCCTTGATTTGCCCTTTTGCCTTCCCTTGCATTGCCTTACTTTGCCCTTTTGCCTTGCCTTACCTTGCCTTGCTTTGCCCTTTTGCCTTGCCTGGCCTTCTCTTGCTTTCCCTTTTGACTTGCCTTACTTTGCTGTGCCATTTTGCCTTGCCTTGCCTTGCTTTGCTCTTTTGCTTTGACTTGCCTTCCTTTGCCCTTTTGCCTTGCCTTGCCTTGCTTTGCTCTTTTGCCTGCAGTTGCCTTGCGTTAGGTTTGCCCTTTTGCCTTGAATTGCCTTGGAATGCTTTGCCCTTTTGGCTTGCCTTGCCTTGCTTTGCCTTTTTGTCTTGCATTGCTTTGCCTTGCTTTGCCCTTTTGCCTTGACTTGCCTTGCCATGCTTTGCCCTTTTGTCTTGCATTGCCTTGCCTTGCTTTGCCCTTTTGCCTTGACTTGCCTTACCTTGATTTGCCCTTTTGCCTTGCCTTGCCTTGCCTTGCTTTGCCCTTTTGTCTTGCCTTGCCTTCCCTTTCTTTGCCCTTTTGCCTTGCCTTGCTTTGCCCTTTTGCCTTGCCTTGCCTTCCTTTGCCCTTTTGCCTTGCCTTGCATAGCCTTTTCTTTGCCCTTTTGCCTTGCCTTGAATTGCCCTTTTGCCTTCCCTTGCATTGCCTTGCTTTGTCCTTTTGCCTTGCCTTACCTTGCCTTGCTTTGCCCTTTTGCCTTGCCTGGCCTTGTCTTGCTTTCCCTTTTGACTTGCCTTACTTTGCTATGCCATTTTGCCTTGCCTTGCCTTGCCCTACTTTGCTCTTTTGCCTTCACTTGCCTTGCGTTAGGATTGCCCTTTTGCCTTGAATTGCCTTGGAATGCTTTGCCCTTTTGACTTGCCTTGCCTTGCTTTGCCCTTTTGATTTGCCTTGCATTGTCTTGCTTTGTTCTTTTGCCTTGCCTTGCCTTGGTGTGCCTTTTTTGCCTTGCATTGCCTTGGTTTGTCCTTTTGCCTTGCATTGCCTTGATTTGCCCTTTTGCCTTCCCTTGCATTGCCTTACTTTGCCCTTTTGCCTTGCCTTACCTTGCCTTGCTTTGCCCTTTTGCCTTGCCTGGCCTTCTCTTGCTTTCCCTTTTGACTTGCCTTACTTTGCTATGCCATTTTGCCTTGCCTTGCCTTGCCTTGCTTTGCTCTTTTGCTTTGACTTGCCTTGCCTTCCTTTGCCCTTTTGCCTTGCCTTGCCTTGCTTTGCTCTTTTGCCTGCAGTTGCCTTGCGTTAGGTTTGCCCTTTTGCCTTGAATTGCCTTGGAATGCTTTGCCCTTTTGACTTGCCTTGCCTTGCTTTGCCCTTTTGTCTTGCATTGCTTTGGCTTGCTTTTCCCTTTTGCCTTATGTTGCCTTGCCTTGGTTTGCCCTTTTGCCTTGCCTTTCATTGCCTAGCTCTGCCCTTTTGCCTTTCTTTCTTTGCCCTTTTGCCATGTCTTGCCTTGCCTTGCTTTGCCCTTTTGCCTTGCCGTGCATTGTCTTGCTTTGCCCTTTTGCCTTGCTTCCTTTGCCCTTTTGCGTTGCCTTGCCTTGTCTTGCTTTGCCCTTTTGCATTGCCTTGCCTTCTCTTGCTTTGCCCTTTTGACTTGCCTTGCCTTGCTTTGCACTTTTGACTTGCCTTGCCTTGATTTCCCTTTTTGCATTGCCTTGCCTTGCTAAGCCACTTTCCCTTGCCTTGCATTGCTTTGCTTCTCCATTTTGCCTTGCATTGCCTTGTTTTGCCCTTTTGATTTGCCGTGCATTGCCCTGATTTGCCCTTTTGCCTTGCCTTGCATTGCCTTTCTTTGCCCTTTTGCCTTTACTTGCTTTGCCTTGCTTTGCCCTTTTGCCTTGCCTTGCCTTGCTTTGCCCTTTTGCCTTGCCTTGCTTTGCCCTTTTGCCTTGCCTTGCATTGCCTTGCTTTGCCCTTTTGCCCTGGCTTCCTTTGCCCTTTTGCCTTGCCTTAACTTGCCTTGCTTTGCCCTTTTGCCTTGCCTTGCATTTCCTTTTTGCCTTGCCTTGCCTTGTCTTGCTATCCCTTTTGACTTGCCTTACTTTGCTATGCCATTTTGCCTTGTCTTGCCTTGCCTTGCTTTGCTCTTATGCTTTGACTTGCCCTGCCTTCCTTTGCCCTTTTGCCTTTCCTTGCCTTGCTTTGCCCTTTTGCCTGCAGTTGCCTTGCGTTAGGTTTGCCCTTTTGCCTTGACGTGCCTTGCCTTGCTTTGCCCTTTTGTCTTGCATTGCTTTGCCTTGCTTTGCCCTTTTGCCTTGACGTGCCTTGCCTTGCTTTGCCCTTTTGTCTTGCATTGCCTTGCCTTGCTTTGCCCTTTTGCCTTGACTTGCCTTACCTTGATTTGCCCTTTTGCCTTGCCTTGCTTTGCCTTGCTTTGCCCTTTTGTCTTGCCTTGCCTTCCCTTTCTTTGCCCTTTTGCCTTGCCTTGCTTTGCCCTTTTGCCTTGCCTTGCCTTCTTTTTCTTTGCCCTTTTGCCTTGCCTTGCTTTGCCCTTTTGCCTTGACTTGCCTTACCTTGGTTAGCCCTTTTGCCTTGCCTTGCCTTGCCTTGCTTTGCCCTTTTGTCTTGCCTTGCATAGCCTTTGCTTTGCCCTTTCGCCTTGCCTTGAATTGCCCTTTTGCCTTGCCTTGCCTTGCTATGCCATTTTCCAATGCCTTGCCTTGCTTTGCCCTTTTGCCTTGCAGTGCCTTGAATTGCCCTTTTGCCTTGCCTTACCTTGCCTTGCTTTGCCCTTTTGCCTTGCTTTGCCTTGCTATGCCATTTTCCAATGCCTTGCCTTGCTTAGCCCTTTTGCCTTGCAGTGCCTTGAATTGCCCTTTTGCCTTGCCTTACCTTGCCTTGCTTTGCCCTTTTGCCTTGCCTGGCCTTCTCTTGCTTTCCCTTTTGACTTGCCTTACTTTACTATGCCATTTTGCCTTGCCCTGCTTTGCTCTTTTGCCTTCACTTGCCTTGCGTTAGGATTGCCCTTTTGCCTTGAATTGCCTTGGAATGCTTTGCCCTTTTGACTTGCCTTTCCTTGCTTTGCACTTTCGTCTTGCATTGCCTTGTTTTACCCTTTTGATTTGCCTTGCCTTCCTTTCCCTATTGTCTTGCATTCCCTTTCCTTGCTTTACCCATTTGCCTTTTCTTGCCTTGCCCTTTTTTGCCCAGTTGCATTGCCTTGCCTTGCCTTGCTTTGCCCTTTTGCCTTGCCTTGCCTTGCCTTGCTTTGCCCTTTTCCTTTTCCTTTCATTGACTAGCTTTGCCCTTTTGTCTTTCCTTGCTTTGCCATTTTGCCTTCCCTTCCCTTGCCTTGTTTTGCCCTTTTGCCTTGCCTTGCCTTGCCTTGCTTTGCCCTTTTGCCTTGCCTTGTTTTACCCTTTTGATTTGCCTTGCCTTCGATTCCCTGTTGTCTTGCATTCCCTTGCCTTGCTTTACCCATTTGCCCTTGCTTGCCTTGCCTTGCTTTGCTCTTTTGCCTTGCCTTGCATTGCCCTGCTTTGCCATTTTGCCTTGCATTGCATTGCTTTGCCCTTCTGATTTGCCTTGCATTGCCTTGCTTTGCCCTTTTGCCTTGCCTTGCTTTGCCCTTTTTCCTTGCCTTGCCTTGGTGTGCCATTTTGCCTTCCCTTGCCTTGACTTGCTTTCCCTTTTGACTTGCCTTGCCTTGCTTTGCCATTTTGTCTTGCCTTGCCTTCCCTTTCTTTGCTCTTTTGCCTTACCTTGCCTTGCTTTGCCAATTTGCCTTGCATTGCTTTTCCTTTTTGCCTTGCCTTGCCTTGTCTTGCTTTGCCCTTTTGCCTTGCCTTGTCTTCCTCTGCCCTTTTGCCTTGCCTTGCATATCCTTTGCTTTGCCCTTTTGCCTTGGCTTGCTTTTCCCTTTTGCCTTATGTACCTCGCCTTGGTTTGCCCTTTTGCCTTGCCTTTCCTTGCCTTGCTTTGCCCTTTTCCCTTGCCTTTCATTGCCTAGCTTTGCCCTTTTGCCTTTCCTTGCTTTGCCCTTTTGCCATGTCTTGCCTTGGCTTCCTTTGCCCTTTTGCGTTGCCTTGCCTTGCCTTTCTTTGCTTTTTGCTTCGCCTTGACTTGCCTTGCTTTGCCCTTTTGCCTTGCCTTGCCTTGTCTTGTTTTGCCCTTTTGCCTTGCCTTGCTTTCCTTTTCTCTTTTGCCTTTCCTTGTCTTTCCTTCCTTTGCCCTTTAGCCTTGCCTTGCCTTCCTTTGCTCTTTTGCGTTGCCTTGCCTTGCTTTGCCATTTTGCCTTGCACTGCCATGCCTTGGTTTTCTGTTTTCACTTTCCTTCCCTTGCCTTACTTTGCCCTTTTGCCTTGCCATGCCTTGCTTTGCCCCTTTGCCTTGCCATGCCTTGCATTTCTTTGCCCTTTTTTCCTTTTCTTGCCTTGCCTTGGTTTGCCCTTTTGCCTTGCCTTGCCTTTTTTTACCCATTTGCCTTTTCTTGCCTTGCCTTGCTTTGCCCTTTTGCCTTCCCTTGTATTGTCTTGCTTTGCCCTTTTGCCTCGGCTTACTTTGCCCTTTTGCGTTGCCTTGCCTTGTCTTGCTTTGCTGTTTTGCCTTGATTTGCCTTGCTTTGCCCTTTTGCCTTGCCTTGCTTTGCCTTTTGCCTTGCATTGCCTTGCCTTGGTGTGCCTTTTTGCCTTGCCTTGCCTTCTCTTGCTTTCCCTTTTGCCTTGCCTTGCTTTCCCCTTTTCCCTTGCCTTTCATTGACTAGCTTTGCCCTTTTGCCTTTCCTTGCTTTGCCATTTTGCCTTGCATTTACTTGCCCTGGTTTGCCCAGTTGCATTGCCTTGCCTTACCTTGCTTTACCCTTTTGCCTTGCCTTGCCTTGTTTTACCCTTTTGATTTGCCTTGCCTTCCTTGCCCTATTGTCTTGCATTCCCTTGCCTTGCTTTACCCATTTGCCCTTGCTTGCCTTGCCTTGCTTTGCCCTTTTGCCTTGCCTTGCTTTGCCATTTGCCTTGCCTTGCCTTGGTGTGCCATTTTGCCTTCCCTTGCCTTGACTTGCTTTCCCTTTTGACTTGCCTTGCTTTGCTTTGCCCTTTTGCCTCGCCTTGCCTTGCCTTGCTTTGCTCTTTTGCCTTGCCTTGCCTTGCCTTTCTTTGCCAATTTGCCTTGGCTTGCTTTTCCTTTTTGCCTTGCCTTGCCTTGTCTTTGCTTTGCCCTTTTGCCTTGCCTTGCCTTGTCTTCCTTTGCCCTTTTGCCTTGCCTTGCATAGCCTTTGCTTTGCCCTTTTGCCTTGCCTTGCTTTTCCTTTTTGCCTTGCCTTGCCTTGTCTTGCTTTGCCCTTTTGCCTTGCCTTGCCTTGCCTTTCTATGCCATTTTCCCTTTCCTTGCATTGCTTTGCCTCGCCCTTTTGCATGCATTGCCTTGTTTTGCCCTTTTGATTTGCCTTGCATTGCCTTGGTTTGCCCTTTTCCCTTGCCTTGCATTGCCTTTCTTTGCCCTTTTGCCTTTACTTGCTTTGCCTTGGTTTGCCCTTTTGCCTTGCCTTGCCTTGCTTTTCCCTTTTGCCTTGGCTTCCTTTGCCCTTTTGCGTTGCCTTGCCTTGCCTTGCTTTGCCCTTTTGTCTTGCATTGCCTTGCCTTGCTTTGCCCTTTTGCCTTGACTTGCCTTACCTTGCTTTGCCCTTTTGCCTTGCCTTGCCTTGCTTTGCCCTTTTGCCTTGCCTTGCCTTGCTTTCCATTGCCCTTTTGCCTTGCCTCTCATAGCTTTTGCTTTGACCTTTTGCCTTGCCTTGAAATGCCCCTTTGCCTTGCATTGCCTTGCTATGCCATTTTCCCTTGCCTTGCATTGCTTTGCTTTGCCCTTTTGCCTTGCATTGCCTTGCTTTGCCCTTTTGATTTGCCTTGCATTGTCTTGCTTTGTTCTTTTGCCTTGCCTTGCCTTGGTGTGCCATTTTTCCTTGCCTTGCCTTGCTTTGTCCTTTTGCCTTGCATTGCCTTGATTTGCCCTTTTGCCTTCCCTTGCATTGCCTTACTTTGCCCTTTTGCCTTGCCTTACCTTGCCTTGCTTTGCCCTTTTGCCTTGCCTGTCCTTCTCTTGCTTTCCCTTTTGACTTGCCTTACTTTGCTATGCCATTTTGCCTTGCCTTGCCTTGCCTTGCTTTGCTCTTTTGCTTTGACTTGCCTTGCCTTCCTTTGCCCTTTTGCCTTGCCTTGCGTTGCCTTGCTTTGCTCTTTTGCCTGCAGTTGCCTTGCGTTAGGTTTGCCCTTTTGCCTTGAATTGCCTTGGAATGCTTTGCCCTTTTGACTTGCCTTGCCTTGCTTTGTCCTTTTGCCTTGCATTGCCTTGATTTGCCCTTTTGCCTTCCCTTGCATTGCCTTGCTTTGTCCTTTTGCCTTGCCTTACCTTGCCTTGCTTTGCCCTTTTACCTTGCCTGGCCTTGTCTTGCTTTCCCTTTTGACTTGCCTTACTTTGCTATGCCATTTTGCCTTGCCTTGCCTTGCCCTGCTTTGCTCTTTTGCCTTCACTTGCCTTGCGTTAGGATTGCCCTTTTGCCTTGAATTGCCTTGGAATGCTTTGCCCTTTTGACTTGCCTTGCCTTGCTTTGCCCTTTCGTCGTGCATTGCCTTGTTTTACCCTTTTGATTTGCCTTGCCTTCCTTTCCCTATTGTCTTGCATTCCCTTGCCTTGCTTTACCCATTTGCCCTTGCTTGCTTTGCCTTGGTTTGCCCTTTTGCCTTGCCTTGCTTTGCCCTTTTGCCTTGCCTGGCCTTGGTGTGCCATTTTGCCTTCTCTTGCCTTGACTTGCTTTCCCTTTTGACTTGCCTTGCCTTGCTTTGCCCTTTTGCCTTGACTTGCCTTGCCTTTCTTTGCCAATTTGCCTTGCCTTGCTTTTCCTTTTTGCCTTGCCTTGCCTTGTCTTGCTTTGCCCTTTTGCCTTGCCTTGCCTTGTCTTCCTTTGCCCTTTTCCCTTGCCTTTCATTGCCTAGCTTTGCCCTTTTGCCTTTCCTTGCTTTGCCCTTTTGCCATGTCTTGCCTTGCCTTGCTTTGCCCTTTTGCCTTGCCTTGCCTTGTCTTGCTTTGCCCTTTTGCATTGCCTTGCCTTGTCTTGCTTTGCCCTTTTGACTTGCCTTGCCTTGCTTTGCCCTTTTGACTTGCCTTGCCTTGAATTGCCCTTTTTGCATTGCCTTGCCTTTCTATGCCATTTTCCCTTGCGTTGCATCGCTTTGCTTCGCCCTTTTGCCTTGCATTGCCTTGTTTTGCACTTTTGATTTGCCTTGCATTGCCTTGATTTGCCCTTTTGTCTTGCCTTGCCTTCCCTTTCTTTGCCCTTTTGCCTTTACTTGCTTTGCCTTGGTTTGCCCTTTTGCCTTGCCTTGCCTTGCTTTGCCCTTTTGCCTTGGCTTCCTTTGCCGTTTTGCGTTGCCTTGCCTTGCCTTGCTTTGCTCTTTTGCCTTGCCTTGACTTGCCTTGCTTTGCCCTTTTGCCTTGCCTTGCTTTGCCCTTTTGCCTTGCCTTGCCTTGTCTTGCTTTGCCATTTTGCCTTGCCTTGTCTTGATTTGCCCTTTTGTCTTGCATTGCCTTGCCTTGCTTTGCCCTTTTGTTTTGCCTTGCCTTGCCTTGCTTTGCCCTTTTGCCTTGACTGTCCTTCTCTTGCTTTCCCTTTTGACTTGCCTTACTTTGCTATGCCATTTTGCCTTGCCTTGCCTTGCCTTGCTTTGCTCTTTTGCTTTGACTTGCCTTGCCTTCCTTTGCCCTTTTGCCTTGCCTTGCGTTGCCTTGCTTTGCTCTTTTGCCTGCAGTTGCCTTGCGTTAGGTTTGCCCTTTTGCCTTGAATTGCCTTGGAATGCTTTGCCCTTTTGACTTGCCTTGCCTTGCTTTGCCTTTTGTCTTGCATTGCTTTGCCTTGCTTTGCCCTTTTGCCTTGACTTGCCCTGCCTTGCTTACCCTTTTGTCTTGCATTGCCTTGCCTTGCTTTGCCCTTTTGCCTTGACTTGCTTTGCCCTTTTGCCTTGCATTGCCTTGCCTTCCTTTGCCCTTTAGCCTTGCCTTGCATAGCCTTTGCTTTGCCCTTTTGCCTTGCCTAGACTTGCCCTTTTGCCTTGCCTTGCTTTGTCCTTTTGCCTTGCATTGCCTTGCTTTGCCCTTTTGCCTTGCCTTACCTTGCCTTGCTTTGCCCTTTTGCCTTGCCTGGCCTTGTCTTGCTTTCCCTTTTGACTTGCCTTACTTTGCTATGCCATTTTGCCTTGCCTTGCCTTGCCCTACTTTGCTCTTTTGCCTTCACTTGCCTTGCGTTAGGATTGCCCTTTTGCCTTGAATTGCCTTGGAATGCTTTGCCCTTTTGACTTGCCTTGCCTTGCTTTGCACTTTTGATTTGCGTTGCATTGTCTTGCTTTGTTCTTTTGCCTTGCCTTGCCTTGGTGTGCCTTTTTTGCCTTGCATTGCCTTGGTTTGTCCTTTTGCCTTGCATTGCCTTGATTTGCCCTTTTGCCTTCCCTTGCATTGCCTTACTTTGCCCTTTTGCCTTGCCTTACCTTGCCTTGCTTTGCCCTTTTGCCTTGCCTGGCCTTCTCTTGCTTTCCCTTTTGACTTGCCTTACTTTGCTATGCCATTTTGCCTTGCCTTGCCTTGCCTTGCTTTGCTCTTTGCTTTGACTTGCCTTGCCTTCCTTTGCCCTTTTGCCTTGCCTTGCCTTGCTTTGCTCTTTTGCCTGCAGTTGCCTTGCGTTAGGTTTGCCCTTTTGCCTTGAATTGCCTTGGAATGCTTTGCCCTTTTGACTTGCCTTGCCTTGCTTTGCCCTTTTGTCTTGCATTGCTTTGGCTTGCTTTTCCCTTTTGCCTTATGTTGCCTTGCCTTGGTTTGCCCTTTTGCCTTGCCTTTCATTGCCTAGCTCTGCCCTTTTGCCTTTCTTTCTTTGCCCTTTTGCCATGTCTTGCCTTGCCTTGCTTTGCCCTTTTGCCTTGCCGTGCATTGTCTTGCTTTGCCCTTTTGCCTTGCTTCCTTTGCCCTTTTGCGTTGCCTTGCCTTGTCTTGCTTTGCCCTTTTGCATTGCCTTGCCTTCTCTTGCTTTGCCCTTTTGACTTGCCTTGCCTTGCTTTGCACTTTTGACTTGCCTTGCCTTGATTTCCCTTTTTGCATTGCCTTGCCTTGCTAAGCCATTTTCCCTTGCCTTGCATTGCTTTGCTTCTCCATTTTGCCTTGCATTGCCTTGTTTTGCCCTTTTGATTTGCCCTGCATTGCCCTGATTTGCCCTTTTGCCTTGCCTTGCATTGCCTTTCTTTGCCCTTTTGCCTTTACTTGCTTTGCCTTGCTTTGCCCTTTTGCCTTGCCTTGCCTTGCTTTGCCCTTTTGCCTTGCCTTGCTTTGCCCTTTTGCCTTGCCTTGCATTGCCTTGCTTTGCCCTTTTGCCCTGGCTTCCTTTGCCCTTTTGCCTTGCCTTAACTTGCCTTGCTTTGCCCTTTTGCCTTGCCTTGCATTTCCTTTTTGCCTTGCCTTGCCTTGTCTTGCTTTCCCTTTTGACTTGCCTTACTTTGCTATGCCATTTTGCCTTGTCTTGCCTTGCCTTGCTTTGCTCTTATGCTTTGACTTGCCCTGCCTTCCTTTGCCCTTTTGCCTTGCCTTGCCTTGCTTTGCCCTTTTGCCTGCAGTTGCCTTGCGTTAGGTTTGCCCTTTTGCCTTGAATTGCCTTGGAATGCTTTGCCCTTTTGACTTGCCTTGCCTTTCTTTGCCAATTTGCCTTGCCTTGCTTTTCCTTTTTGCCTTGCCTTGCCTTGTCTTGCTTTGCCCTTTTGCCTTGCCTTGCCTTGTCTTCCTTTGCCCTTTTCCCTTGCCTTTCATTGCCTAGCTTTGCCGTTTTGCCTTTCCTTGCTTTGCCCTTTTGCCATGTCTTGCCTTGCCTTGCTTTGCCCTTTTGCCTTGCCTTGCCTTGTCTTGCTTTGCCCTTTTGCATTGCCTTGCCTTGTCTTGCTTTGCCCTTTTGACTTGCCTTGCCTTGCTTTGCCCTTTTGACTTGCCTTGCCTTGAATTGCCCTTTTTGCATTGCCTTGCCTTTCTATGCCATTTTCCCTTGCGTTGCATCGCTTTGCTTCGCCCTTTTGCCTTGCATTGCCTTGTTTTGCACTTTTGATTTGCCTTGCATTGCCTTGATTTGCCCTTTTGTCTTGCCTTGCCTTCCCTTTCTTTGCCCTTTTGCCTTTACTTGCTTTGCCTTGGTTTGCCCTTTTGCCTTGCCTTGCCTTGCTTTGCCCTTTTGCCTTGGCTTCCTTTGCCGTTTTGCGTTGCCTTGCCTTGCCTTGCTTTGCTCTTTTGCCTTGCCTTGACTTGCCTTGCTTTGCCCTTTTGCCTTGCCTTGCTTTGCCCTTTTGCCTTGCCTTGCCTTGTCTTGCTTTGCCATTTTGCCTTGCCTTGTCTTGATTTGCCCTTTTGTCTTGCATTGCCTTGCCTTGCTTTGCCCTTTTGTTTTGCCTTGCCTTGCCTTGCTTTGCTCTTTTGCCTTGACTGTCCTTCTCTTGCTTTCCCTTTTGACTTGCCTTACTTTGCTATGCCATTTTGCCTTGCCTTGCCTTGCCTTGCTTTGCTCTTTTGCTTTGACTTGCCTTGCCTTCCTTTGCCCTTTTGCCTTGCCTTGCGTTGCCTTGCTTTGCTCTTTTGCCTGCAGTTGCCTTGCGTTAGGTTTGCCCTTTTGCCTTGAATTGCCTTGGAATGCTTTGCCCTTTTGACTTGCCTTGCCTTGCTTTGCCTTTTGTCTTGCATTGCTTTGCCTTGCTTTGCCCTTTTGCCTTGACTTGCCCTGCCTTGCTTACCCTTTTGTCTTGCATTGCCTTGCCTTGCTTTGCCCTTTTGCCTTGACTTGCTTTGCCCTTTTGCCTTGCATTGCCTTGCCTTCCTTTGCCCTTTAGCCTTGCCTTGCATAGCCTTTGCTTTGCCCTTTTGCCTTGCCTAGACTTGCCCTTTTGCCTTGCCTTGCTTTGTCCTTTTGCCTTGCATTGCCTTGCTTTGCCCTTTTGCCTTGCCTTACCTTGCCTTGCTTTGCCCTTTTGCCTTGCCTGGCCTTGTCTTGCTTTCCCTTTTGACTTGCCTTACTTTGCTATGCCATTTTGCCTTGTCTTGCCTTGCCCTACTTTGCTCTTTTGCCTTCACTTGCCTTGCGTTAGGATTGCCCTTTTGCCTTGAATTGCCTTGGAATGCTTTGCCCTTTTGACTTGCCTTGCCTTGCTTTGCACTTTTGATTTGCGTTGCATTGTCTTGCTTTGTTCTTTTGCCTTGCCTTGCTTTGGTGTGCCTTTTTTGCCTTGCATTGCCTTGGTTTGTCCTTTTGCCTTGCATTGCCTTGATTTGCCCTTTTGCCTTCCCTTGCATTGCCTTACTTTGCCCTTTTGCCTTGCCTTACCTTGCCTTGCTTTGCCCTTTTGCCTTGCCTGGCCTTCTCTTGCTTTCCCTTTTGACTTGCCTTACTTTGCTATGCCATTTTGCCTTGCCTTGCCTTGCCTTGCTTTGCTCTTTTGCTTTGACTTGCCTTGCCTTCCTTTGCCCTTTTGCCTTGCCTTGCCTTGCTTTGCTCTTTTGCCTGCAGTTGCCTTGCGTTAGGTTTGCCCTTTTGCCTTGAATTGCCTTGGAATGCTTTGCCCTTTTGACTTGCCTTGCCTTGCTTTGCCCTTTTGTCTTGCATTGCTTTGGCTTGCTTTTCCCTTTTGCCTTATGTTGCCTTGCCTTGGTTTGCCCTTTTGCCTTGCCTTTCATTGCCTAGCTCTGCCCTTTTGCCTTTCTTTCTTTGCCCTTTTGCCATGTCTTGCCTTGCCTTGCTTTGCCCTTTTGCCTTGCCGTGCATTGTCTTGCTTTGCCCTTTTGCCTTGCTTCCTTTGCCCTTTTGCGTTGCCTTGCCTTGTCTTGCTTTGCCCTTTTGCATTGCCTTGCCTTCTCTTGCTTTGCCCTTTTGACTTGCCTTGCCTTGCTTTGCACTTTTGACTTGCCTTGCCTTGATTTCCCTTTTTGCATTGCCTTGCCTTGCTAAGCCATTTTCCCTTGCCTTGCATTGCTTTGCTTCTCCATTTTGCCTTGCATTGCCTTGTTTTGCCCTTTTGATTTGCCCTGCATTGCCCTGATTTGCCCTTTTGCCTTGCCTTGCATTGCCTTTCTTTGCCCTTTTGCCTTTACTTGCTTTGCCTTGCTTTGCCCTTTTGCCTTGCCTTGCCTTGCTTTGCCCTTTTGCCTTGCCTTGCTTTGGCCTTTTGCCTTGCCTTGCATTGCCTTGCTTTGCCCTTTTGCCCTGGCTTCCTTTGCCCTTTTGCCTTGCCTTAACTTGCCTTGCTTTGCCCTTTTGCCTTGCCTTGCATTTCCTTTTTGCCTTGCCTTGCCTTGTCTTGCTTTCCCTTTTGACTTGCCTTACTTTGCTATGCCATTTTGCCTTGTCTTGCCTTGCCTTGCTTTGCTCTTATGCTTTGACTTGCCCTGCCTTCCTTTGCCCTTTTGCCTTGCCTTGCCTTGCTTTGCCCTTTTGCCTGCAGTTGCCTTGCGTTAGGTTTGCCCTTTTGCCTTGAATTGCCTTGGAATGCTTTGCCCTTTTGACTTGCCTTGCCTTGCTTTGCCCTT
Source organism: Columba guinea (assembly GCA_032206185.1). Lineage (NCBI taxonomy): Eukaryota > Metazoa > Chordata > Aves > Columbiformes > Columbidae > Columba > Columba guinea. Next base: position 12,764,905 of record JAVLUU010000019.1, read on the forward strand.
TTGTCTTGCATTGCTTTGCCTTGCTTTGCCCTTTTGCCTTGACGTGCCTTGCCTTGCTTTGCCCTTTTGTCTTGCATTGCCTTGCCTTGCTTTGCCCTTTTGCCTTGACTTGCCTTACCTTGATTTGCCCTTTTGCCTTGCCTTGCTTTGCCTTGCTTTGCCCTTTTGTCTTGCCTTGCCTTCCCTTTCTTTGCCCTTTTGCCTTGCCTTGCTTTGCCCTTTTGCCTTGACTTGCCTTACCTTGGTTAGCCCTTTTGCCTTGCCTTGCCTTGCCTTGCTTTGCCCTTTTGTCTTGCCTTGCATAGCCTTTGCTTTGCCCTTTCGCCTTGCCTTGAATTGCCCTTTTGCCTTGCCTTGCCTTGCTATGCCATTTTCCAATGCCTTGCCTTGCTTTGCCCTTTTGCCTTGCAGTGCCTTGAATTGCCCTTTTGCCTTGCCTTACCTTGCCTTGCTTTGCCCTTTTGCCTTGCTTTGCCTTGCTATGCCATTTTCCAATGCCTTGCCTTGCTTAGCCCTTTTGCCTTGCAGTGCCTTGAATTGCCCTTTTGCCTTGCCTTACCTTGCCTTGCTTTGCCCTTTTACCTTGCCTGGCCTTCTCTTGCTTTCCCTTTTGACTTGCCTTACTTTACTATGCCATTTTGCCTTGCCCTGCTTTGCTCTTTTGCCTTCACTTGCCTTGCGTTAGGATTGCCATTTGCCTTGAATTGCCTTGGAATGCTTTGCCCTTTTGACTTGCCTTTCCTTGCTTTGCCCTTTCGTCTTGCATTGCCTTGTTTTACCCTTTTGATTTGCCTTGCCTTCCTTTCCCTATTGTCTTGCATTCCCTTTCCTTGCTTTACCCATTTGCCTTTTCTTGCCTTGCCCTTGTTTGCCCAGTTGCATTGCCTTGCCTTGCCTTGCTTTGCCCTTTTGCCTTGCCTTGCCTTGCCTTGCTTTGCCCTTTTCCTTTTCCTTTCATTGACTAGCTTTGCCCTTTTGTCTTTCCTTGCTTTGCCATTTTGCCTTCCCTTCCCTTGCCTTGTTTTGCCCTTTTGCCTTGCCTTGCCTTGCCTTGCTTTGCCCTTTTGCCTTGCCTTGTTTTACCCTTTTGATTTGCCTTGCCTTCGATTCCCTGTTGTCTTGCATTCCCTTGCCTTGCTTTACCCATTTGCCCTTGCTTGCCTTGCCTTGCTTTGCTCTTTTGCCTTGCCTTGCATTGCCCTGCTTTGCCATTTTGCCTTGCATTGCATTGCTTTGCCCTTCTGATTTGCCTTGCATTGCCTTGCTTTGCCCTTTTGCCTTGCCTTGCTTTGCCCTTTTTCCTTGCCTTGCCTTGGTGTGCCATTTTGCCTTCCCTTGCCTTGACTTGCTTTCCCTTTTGACTTGCCTTGCCTTGCTTTGCCATTTTGTCTTGCCTTGCCTTCCCTTTCTTTGCTCTTTTGCCTTACCTTGCCTTGCTTTGCCAATTTGCCTTGCATTGCTTTTCCTTTTTGCCTTGCCTTGCCTTGTCTTGCTTTGCCCTTTTGCCTTGCCTTGTCTTCCTCTGCCCTTTTGCCTTGCCTTGCATATCCTTTGCTTTGCCCTTTTGCCTTGGCTTGCTTTTCCCTTTTGCCTTATGTACCTCGCCTTGGTTTGCCCTTTTGCCTTGCCTTTCCTTGCCTTGCTTTGCCCTTTTCCCTTGCCTTTCATTGCCTAGCTTTGCCCTTTTGCCTTTCCTTGCTTTGCCCTTTTGCCATGTCTTGCCTTGGCTTCCTTTGCCCTTTTGCGTTGCCTTGCCTTGCCTTTCTTTGCTTTTTGCTTCGCCTTGACCTGCCTTGCTTTGCCCTTTTGCCTTGCCTTGCCTTGTCTTGTTTTGCCCTTTTGCCTTGCCTTGCTTTCCTTTTCTCTTTTGCCTTTCCTTGTCTTTCCTTCCTTTGCCCTTTAGCCTTGCCTTGCCTTCCTTTGCTCTTTTGCGTTGCCTTGCCTTGCTTTGCCATTTTGCCTTGCACTGCCATGCCTTGGTTTTCTGTTTTCACTTTCCTTCCCTTGCCTTACTTTGCCCTTTTGCCTTGCCATGCCTTGCTTTGCCCCTTTGCCTTGCCATGCCTTGCATTTCTTTGCCCTTTTTTCCTTTTCTTGCCTTGCCTTGGTTTGCCCTTTTGCCTTGCCTTGCCTTTTTTTACCCATTTGCCTTTTCTTGCCTTGCCTTGCTTTGCCCTTTTGCCTTCCCTTGTATTGTCTTGCTTTGCCCTTTTGCCTCGGCTTACTTTGCCCTTTTGCGTTGCCTTGCCTTGTCTTGCTTTGCTGTTTTGCCTTGATTTGCCTTGCTTTGCCCTTTTGCCTTGCCTTGCTTTGCCTTTTGCCTTGCATTGCCTTGCCTTGGTGTGCCTTTTTGCCTTGCCTTGCCTTCTCTTGCTTTCCCTTTTGCCTTGCCTTGCCTTGCCTTGCTTTCCCCTTTTCCCTTGCCTTTCATTGACTAGCTTTGCCCTTTTGCCTTTCCTTGCTTTGCCATTTTGCCTTGCATTCCCTTGCCCTGGTTTGCCCAGTTGCATTGCCTTGCCTTACCTTGCTTTACCCTTTTGCCTTGCCTTGCCTTGTTTTACCCTTTTGATTTGCCTTGCCTTCCTTGCCCTATTGTCTTGCATTCCCTTGCCTTGCTTTACCCATTTGCCCTTGCTTGCCTTGCCTTGCTTTGCCCTTTTGCCTTGCCTTGCTTTGCCATTTGCCTTGCCTTGCCTTGGTTTGCCATTTTGCCTTCCCTTGCCTTGACTTGCTTTCCCTTTTGACTTGCCTTGCTTTGCTTTGCACTTTTGCCTCGCCTTGCCTTGCCTTGCTTTGCTCTTTTGCCTTGCCTTGCCTTGCCTTTCTTTGCCAATTTGCCTTGGCTTGCTTTTCCTTTTTGCCTTGCCTTGCCTTGTCTTGCTTTGCCCTTTTGCCTTGCCTTGCCTTGTCTTCCTTTGCCCTTTTGCCTTGCCTTGCATAGCCTTTGCTTTGCCCTTTTGCCTTGCCTTGCTTTTCCTTTTTGCCTTGCCTTGCCTTGTCTTGCTTTGCCCTTTTGCCTTGCCTTGCCTTGCCTTTCTATGCCATTTTCCCTTTCCTTGCATTGCTTTGCCTCGCCCTTTTGCATGCATTGCCTTGTTTTGCCCTTTTGATTTGCCTTGCATTGCCTTGGTTTGCCCTTTTCCCTTGCCTTGCATTGCCTTTCTTTGCCCTTTTGCCTTTACTTGCTTTGCCTTGGTTTGCCCTTTTGCCTTGCCTTGCCTTGCTTTTCCCTTTTGCCTTGGCTTCCTTTGCCCTTTTGCGTTGCCTTGCCTTGCCTTGCTTTGCCCTTTTGCCTTGCATTGCCTTGCCTTGCTTTGCCCTTTTGCCTTGACTTGCCTTACCTTGCTTTGCCCTTTTGCCTTGCCTTGCCTTGCTTTGCCCTTTTGCCTTGCCTTGCCTTGCTTTCCATTGCCCTTTTGCCTTGCCTCTCATAGCTTTTGCTTTGCCCTTTTGCCTTGCCTTGAAATGCCCCTTTGCCTTGCATTGCCTTGCTATGCCATTTTCCCTTGCCTTGCATTGCTTTGCTTTGCCCTTTTGCCTTGCATTGCCTTGCTTTGCCCTTTTGATTTGCCTTGCATTGTCTTGCTTTGTTCTTTTGCCTTGCCTTGCCTTGGTGTGCCATTTTTCCTTGCCTTGCCTTACTTTGTCCTTTTGCCTTGCATTGCCTTGATTTGCCCTTTTGCCTTCCCTTGCATTGCCTTACTTTGCCCTTTTGCCTTGCCTTACCTTGCCTTGCTTTGCCCTTTTGCCTTGCCTGTCCTTCTCTTGCTTTCCCTTTTGACTTGCCTTACTTTGCTATGCCATTTTGCCTTGCCTTGCCTTGCCTTGCTTTGCTCTTTTGCTTTGACTTGCCTTGCCTTCCTTTGCCCTTTTGCCTTGCCTTGCGTTGCCTTGCTTTGCTCTTTTGCCTGCAGTTGCCTTGCGTTAGGTTTGCCCTTTTGCCTTGAATTGCCTTGGAATGCTTTGCCCTTTTGCCTTGCCTTGCCTTGCTTTGTCCTTTTGCCTTGCATTGCCTTGATTTGCCCTTTTGCCTTCCCTTGCATTGCCTTGCTTTGTCCTTTTGCCTTGCCTTACCTTGCCTTGCTTTGCCCTTTTACCTTGCCTGGCCTTGTCTTGCTTTCCCTTTTGACTTGCCTTACTTTGCTATGCCATTTTGCCTTGCCTTGCCTTGCCCTGCTTTGCTCTTTTGCCTTCACTTGCCTTGCGTTAGGATTGCCCTTTTGCCTTGAATTGCCTTGGAATGCTTTGCCCTTTTGACTTGCCTTGCCTTGCTTTGCCCTTTCGTCGTGCATTGCCTTGTTTTACCCTTTTGATTTGCCTTGCCTTCCTTTCCCTATTGTCTTGCATTCCCTTGCCTTGCTTTACCCATTTGCCCTTGCTTGCTTTGCCTTGGTTTGCCCTTTTGCCTTGCCTTGCTTTGCCCTTTTGCCTTGCCTGGCCTTGGTGTGCCATTTTGCCTTCCCTTGCCTTGACTTGCTTTCCCTTTTGACTTGCCTTGCTTTGCTTTGCACTTTTGCCTCGCCTTGCCTTGCCTTGCTTTGCCCTTTTGCCTTGAATTGCCTTGCCTTTCTTTGCCAATTTGCCTTGCCTTGCTTTTCCTTTTTGCCTTGCCTTGCCTTGTCTTGCTTTGCCCTTTTGCCTTGCCTTGCCTTGTCTTCCTTTGCCCTTTTCCCTTGCCTTTCATTGCCTAGCTTTGCCCTTTTGCCTTTCCTTGCTTTGCCCTTTTGCCATGTCTTGCCTTGCCTTGCTTTGCCCTTTTGCCTTGCCTTGCCTTGTCTTGCTTTGCCCTTTTGCATTGCCTTGCCTTGTCTTGCTTTGCCCTTTTGACTTGCCTTGCCTTGCTTTGCCCTTTTGACTTGCCTTGCCTTGAATTGCCCTTTTTGCATTGCCTTGCCTTTCTATGCCATTTTCCCTTGCGTTGCATCGCTTTGCTTCGCCCTTTTGCCTTGCATTGCCTTGTTTTGCACTTTTGATTTGCCTTGCATTGCCTTGATTTGCCCTTTTGTCTTGCCTTGCCTTCCCTTTCTTTGCCCTTTTGCCTTTACTTGCTTTGCCTTGGTTTGCCCTTTTGCCTTGCCTTGCCTTGCTTTGCCCTTTTGCCTTGGCTTCCTTTGCCGTTTTGCGTTGCCTTGCCTTGCCTTGCTTTGCTCTTTTGCCTTGCCTTGACTTGCCTTGCTTTGCCCTTTTGCCTTGCCTTGCTTTGCCCTTTTGCCTTGCCTTGCTTTGCCCTTTTGCCTTGCCTTGCCTTGTCTTGCTTTGCCATTTTGCCTTGCCTTGTCTTGATTTGCCCTTTTGTCTTGCATTGCCTTGCCTTGCTTTGCCCTTTTGTTTTGCCTTGCCTTGCCTTGCTTTGCCCTTTTGCCTTGACTGTCCTTCTCTTGCTTTCCCTTTTGACTTGCCTTACTTTGCTATGCCATTTTGCCTTGCCTTGCCTTGCCTTGCTTTGCTCTTATGCTTTGACTTGCCTTGCCTTCCTTTGCCCTTTTGCCTTGCCTTGCGTTGCCTTGCTTTGCTCTTTTGCCTGCAGTTGCCTTGCGTTAGGTTTGCCCTTTTGCCTTGAATTGCCTTGGAATGCTTTGCCCTTTTGACTTGCCTTGCCTTGCTTTGCCTTTTGTCTTGCATTGCTTTGCCTTGCTTTGCCCTTTTGCCTTGACTTGCCCTGCCTTGCTTACCCTTTTGTCTTGCATTGCCTTGCCTTGCTTTGCCCTTTTGCCTTGACTTGCTTTGCCCTTTTGCCTTGCATTGCCTTGCCTTCCTTTGCCCTTTAGCCTTGCCTTGCATAGCCTTTGCTTTGCCCTTTTGCCTTGCCTAGACTTGCCCTTTTGCCTTGTCTTGCTTTGTCCTTTTGCCTTGCATTGCCTTGATTTGCCCTTTTGCCTTCCCTTGCATTGCCTTGCTTTGTCCTTTTGCCTTGCCTTACCTTTCCTTGCTTTGCCCTTTTGCCTTGCCTGGCCTTGTCTTGCTTTCCCTTTTGACTTGCCTTACTTTGCTATGCCATTTTGCCTTGCCTTGCCTTGCCCTGCTTTGCTCTTTTGCCTTCACTTGCCTTGCGTTAGGATTGCCCTTTTGCCTTGAATTGCCTTGGAATGCTTTGCCCTTTTGACTTGCCTTGCCTTGCTTTGCCCTTTCGTCTTGCATTGCCTTGTTTTACCCTTTTGATTTGCCTTGCCTTCCTTTCCCTATTGTCTTGCATTCCCTTGCCTTGCTTTACCCATTTGCCCTTGCTTGCTTTGCCTTGCTTTGCCCTTTTGCCTTGCCTTGCTTTGCCCTTTTGCCTTGCCTGGACTTGGTGTGCCATTTTGCCTTCCCTTGCCTTGACTTGCTTTCTCTTTTGACTTGCCTTGCTTTGCTTTGCACTTTTGCCTCGCCTTGCCTTGCCTTGCTTTGCCCTTTTGCCTTGACTTGCCTTGCCTTTCTTTGCCAATTTGCCTTGCCTTGCTTTTCCTTTTTGCCTTGCCTTGCCTTGTCTTGCTTTGCCCTTTTGCCTTGCCTTGCCTTGTCTTCCTTTGCCCTTTTGCCTTGCCTTGCATAGCCTTTGCTTTGCCCTTTTGCCTTGGCTTGCTTTTCCCTTTTGCCTTATGTTGCCTTGCCTTGGTTTGCCCTTTTGCCTTGCCTTGCCTTGCTTTGCCCTTTTCCCCTTGCCTTTCATTGCCTAGCTTTGCCCTTTTGCCTTTCCTTGCTTTGCCCTTTTGCCATGTCTTGCCTTGCCTTCCTTTGCCCTTTTGCGTTGCCTTGCCTTGTCTTCCTTTGCCCTTTTGCATTGCCTTGCCTTGCTTTGCCCTTTTGACTTGCCTTGCCTTGAATTGCCCTTTTTGCATTGCCTTGCCTTGCTATGCCATTTTCCCTTCCCTTCCATTGCTTTGCTTCACCCTTTTGCCTTGCATTGCCTTGTTTTGCACTTTTGATTTGCCTTGCATTGCCTTGATTTGCCCTTTTGCCTTGCCTTGCATTGCCTTTCTTTGCCTTTTTGCCTTTACTTGCTTTGCCTTGGTTTGCCCTTTTGCCTTGCCTTGCCTTGCTTTGCCCTTTTGCCTTGGCTTCCTTTGTCGTTTTGCGTTGCCTTGCCTTGCCTTGCTTTGCTCTTTTGCCTTGCCTTGCTTTGCCCTTTTGCCTTGCCTTGCATTTCCTTTTTGCCTTGCCTTGCCTTGTCTTGCTTTGCCCTTTTGCCTTGCCTTGTCTTGCCTTGCTTTGCCCTTTTGCCTTGACTTGCTTTGCCCTTTTGCCTTGCATTGCCTTGCCTTCCTTTGCCCTTTAGCCTTGCCTTGCATAGCCTTTGCTTTGCCCTTTTGCCTTGCCTAGACTTGCCCTTTTGCCTTGCCTTGCTTTGTCCTTTTGCCTTGCATTGCCTTGATTTGCCCTTTTGCCTTCCCTTGCATTGCCTTGCTTTGTCCTTTTGCCTTGCCTTACCTTTCCTTGCTTTGCCCTTTTGCCTTGCCTGGCCTTGTCTTGCTTTCCCTTTTGACTTGCCTTACTTTGCTATGCCATTTTGCCTTGCCTTGCCTTGCCCTGCTTTGCTCTTTTGCCTTCACTTGCCTTTCGTTAGGATTGCCCTTTTGCCTTGAATTGCCTTGGAATGCTTTGCCCTTTTGACTTGCCTTGCCTTGCTTTGCCCTTTCGTCTTGCATTGCCTTGTTTTACCCTTTTGATTTGCCTTGCCTTCCTTTCCCTATTGTCTTGCATTCCCTTGCCTTGCTTTACCCATTTGCCCTTGCTTGCTTTGCCTTGCTTTGCCCTTTTGCCTTGCCTTGCTTTGCCCTTTTGCCTTGCCTTGCCTTGGTGTGCCATTTTGCATTCCCTTGCCTTGACTTGCTTTCCCTTTTGACTTGCCTTGCTTTGCTTAGCAATTTTGCCTCGCCTTGCCTTGCCTTGCTTTGCTCTTTTGCCTTGCCTTGCCTTGCCTTTCTTTGCCAATTTGCCTTGGCTTGCTTTTCCTTTTTGCCTTGCCTTGCCTTGTCTTGCTTTGCCCTTTTGCCTTGCCTTGCCTTGTCTTCCTTTGCCCTTTTGCCTTGCCTTGCATAGCCTTTGCTTTGCCCTTTTGCCTTGCCTTGCTTTTCCTTTTTGCCTTGCCTTGCCTTGTCTTGCTTTACCCTTTTGCCTTGCCTTGCCTTGTTTTACCCTTTTGATTTGCCTTGCCTTCCTTGCCCTATTGTCTTGCATTCCCTTGCCTTGCTTTACCCATTTGCCCTTGCTTGCCTTGCTTTGCTTTGCCCTTTTGCCTTGCCTTGCTTTCCCTTTTGACTTGCCTTGCTTTGCTTAGCAATTTTGCCTCGCCTTGCCTTGCCTTGCTTTGCTCTTTTGCCTTGCCTTGCCTTGCCTTTCTTTGCCAATTTGCCTTGGCTTGCTTTTCCTTTTTGCCTTGCCTTGCCTTGTCTTGCTTTGCCCTTTTGCCTTGCCTTGCCTTGTCTTCCTTTGCCCTTTTGCCTTGCCTTGCATAGCCTTTGCTTTGCCCTTTTGCCTTGCCTTGCTTTTCCTTTTTGCCTTGCCTTGCCTTGTCTTGCTTTACCCTTTTGCCTTGCCTTGCCTTGTTTTACCCTTTTGATTTGCCTTGCCTTCCTTGCCCTATTGTCTTGCATTCCCTTGCCTTGCTTTACCCATTTGCCCTTGCTTGCCTTGCTTTGCTTTGCCCTTTTGCCTTGCCTTGCTTTGCCCTTTTGCCTTGCCTTGCCTTGGTGTGCCATTTTGCATTCCCTTGCCTTGACTTGCTTTCCCTTTTGACTTGCCTTGCTTTGCTTAGCAATTTTGCCTCGCCTTGCCTTGCCTTGCTTTGCTCTTTTGCCTTGCCTTGCCTTGCCTTTCTTTGCCAATTTGCCTTGGCTTGCTTTTCCTTTTTGCCTTGCCTTGCCTTGTCTTGCTTTGCCCTTTTGCCTTGCCTTGCCTTGTCTTCCTTTGCCCTTTTGCCTTGCCTTGCATAGCCTTTGCTTTGCCCTTTTGCCTTGCCTTGCTTTTCCTTTTTGCCTTGCCTTGCCTTGTCTTGCTTTGCCCTTTTGCCTTGCCTTGCCTTGCCTTTCTATGCCATTTTCCCTTTCCTTGCATTGCTTTGCCTCGCCCTTTTGCATGCATTGCCTTGTTTTGCCCTTTTGATTTGCCTTGCATTGCCTTGGTTTGCCCTTTTCCCTTGCCTTGCATTGCCTTTCTTTGCCCTTTTGCCTTTACTTGCTTTGCCTTGGTTTGCCCTTTTGCCTTGCCTTGCCTTGCTTTTCCCTTTTGCCTTGGCTTCCTTTGCCCTTTTGCGTTGCCTTGCCTTGCCTTGCTTTGCCCTTTTGTCTTGCATTGCCTTGCCTTGCTTTGTCCTTTTGCCTTGACTTGCCTTACCTTGCTTTGCCCTTTTGCCTTGCCTTGCCTTGCTTTGCCCTTTTGCCTTGCCTTGCCTTGCTTTCCATTGCCCTTTTGCCTTGCCTTGCATAGCTTTTGCTTTGCCCTTTTGCCTTGCCTTGAAATGCCCCTTTGCCTTGCATTGCCTTGCTATGCCATTTTCCCTTGCCTTGCATTGCTTTGCTTTGCCCTTTTGCCTTGCATTGCCTTGCTTTGCCCTTTTGATTTGCCTTGCATGGTCTTGCTTTGTTCTTTTGCCTTGCCTTGCCTTGGTGTGCCATTTTTCCTTGCCTTGCCTTGCTTTGTCCTTTTGCCTTGCATTGCCTTGATTTGCCCTTTTGCCTTCCCTTGCATTGCCTTACTTTGCCCTTTTGCCTTGCCTTACCTTGCCTTGCTTTGCCCTTTTGCCTTGCCTGTCCTTCTCTTGCTTTCCCTTTTGACTTGCCTTACTTTGCTATGCCATTTTGCCTTGCCTTGCCTTGCCTTGCTTTGCTCTTTTGCTTTGACTTGCCTTGCCTTCCTTTGCCCTTTTGCCTTGCCTTGCGTTGCCTTGCTTTGCTCTTTTGCCTGCAGTTGCCTTGCGTTAGGTTTGCCCTTTTGCCTTGAATTGCCTTGGAAAGCTTTGCCCTTTTGACTTGCCTTGCCTTGCTTTGCCTTTTGTCTTGCATTGCCTTGCCTTGCTTTGCCGTTTTGCCTTGCCTTGCTTTGCCCTTTTGCCTTGCCTTGCCTTGCCTTGCCCTTTTGCCTTGCCTTGCCTTGCCTTGCTTTGCCCTTTAGCCTTGCCTTGCATAGCCTTTGCTTTGCCCTTTTGCCTTGCCTAGACTTGCCCTTTTGCCTTGCCTTCCTTTGCCCTTTTGCCTTGCCTTGCGTTGCCTTCCTTTGCTCTTTTGCCTGCAGTTGCCTTGCGTTAGGTTTGCCCTTTTGCCTTGAATTGCCTTGGAATGCTTTGCCCTTTTGCCTTGCATTGCCTTGCTTTGCCCTTTTGATTTTCCTTGCATTGTCTTGCTTTGTTCTTTGGCTTGCCTTGCCTTGGTGTGCCTTTTTTCCTTGCCTTGCCTTGCTTTGTCCTTTTGCCTTGCATTGCCTTGATTTGCCCTTTTGCCTTCCCTTGCATTGCCTTGCTTTGTCCTTTTGCCTTGCCTTACCTTGCCTTGCTTTGCCCTTTTGCATTGCCTGGCCTTGTCTTGCTTTCCCTTTTGACTTGCCTTACTTTGCTATGCCATTTTGCCTTGCCTTGCCTTGCCCTGCTTTGCTCTTTTGCCTTCACTTGCCTTGCGTTAGGATTGCCCTTTTGCCTTGAATTGCCTTGGAATGCTTTGCCCTTTTGACTTGCCTTGCCTTGCTTTGCCCTTTCGTCTTGCATTGCCTTGTTTTACCCTTTTGATTTGCCTTGCCTTCCTTTCCCTATTGTCTTGCATTCCCTTGCCTTGCTTTACCCATTTGCCCTTGCTTGCTTTGCCTTGGTTTGCCCTTTTGCCTTGCCTTGCTTTGCCCTTTTGCCTTGCCTGGCCTTGTTGTGCCATTTTGCCTTCCCTTGCCTTGTCTTCCTTTGCCCTTTTGCCTTGCCTTGCATAGCCTTTGCTTTGCCCTTTTGTCTTGGCTTGCTTTTCCCTTTTGCCTTATGTTGCCTTGCCTTGGTTTGCCCTTTTGCCTTGCCTTGCTTTGCCCTTTTGCCATGTCTTGCCTTTCCTTGCTTTGCCCTTTTGCCATGTCTTGCCTTGCCTTCCTTTGCCCTTTTGCGTTGCCTTGCCTTGTCTTGCTTTGCCCTTTTGACTTGCCTTGCCTTGCTTTGCCCTTTTGACTTGCCTTGCCTTGAATTGCCCTTTTTGCATTGCCTTGCCTTGCTATGCCATTTTCCCTTCCCTTGCATTGCTTTGCTTCACCCTTTTGCCTTGCATTGCCTTGTTTTGCACTTTTGATTTGCCTTGCATTGCCTTGATTTGCCCTTTTGCCTTGCCTTGCATTGCCTTTCTTTGCCCTTTTGCCTTTACTTGCATTGCCTTGGTTTGCCCTTTTGCCTTGCCTTGCCTTGAATTGCCTTTTTTGCTTTGCCTTGCCTTGCTATGCCATTTTCCCTTCCCTTGCATTGTTTTGCTTCACCCTTTTGCCTTGCATTGCCTTGTTTTGCACTTTTGATTTGCCTTTCATTGCCTTGATTTGCCCTTTTGCCTTGCCTTGCATTGCCTTTCTTTGCCCTTTTGCATTTACTTGCTTTGCCTTGGTTTGCCCTTTTGCCTTGCCTTGCCTTGCTTTGCCCTTTTGCCTTGGCTTCCTTTGTCGTTTTGCGTTGCCTTGCCTTGCCTTGCTTTGCTCTTTTGCCTTGCCTTGACTTGCCTTGCTTTGCCCTTTTGCCTTGCCTTGCATTTCCTTTTTGCCTTGCCTTGCCTTGTCTTGCTTTGCCCTTTTGCCTTGCCTTGTCTTTCTTTGCCCTTTTGTCTTGCATTGCCTTGCCTTGCTTTGCCCTTTTGCCTTGCCTTGCCTTGCTTTGCCCTTTTGCCTTGACTGTCCTTCTCTTGCTTTCCCTTTTGACTTGCCTTACTTTGCTATGCCATTTTGCCTTGCCTTGCCTTGCCTTGCTTTGCTCTTTTGCTTTGACTTGTCTTGCCTTCCTTTGCCCTTTTGCCTTGCCTTGCGTTGCCTTGCTTTGCTCTTATGCCTGCAGTTGCCTTGCGTTAGGTTTGCCTTTTTGCCTTGAATTGCCTTGGAATCCTTTGCCCTTTTGACTTGCCTTGCCTTGCTTTGCCTTTTGTCTTGCATTGCTTTGCCTTGGTTTGCCCTTTTTGCCTTGCCTTGCCTTGCTTTGCCCTTTTGCCTTGGCTTCCTTTGCCCTTTTGCGTTGCCTTGCCTTGCCTTGCTTTGCTCTTTTGCCTTGCCTTGACTTGCCTTGCTTTGCCCTTTTGCCTTGCCTTGCATTTCCTTTTTGCCTTGCCTTGCCTTGTCTTGCTTTGCCCTTTTGCCTTGCCTTGTCTTGCTTTGCCCTTTTGTCTTGCATTGCCTTGCCTTGCTTTGCCCTTTTGCCTTGCCTTGCCTTGCTTTGCCCTTTTGCCTTGACTGTCCTTCTCTTGCTTTCCCTTTTGACTTGCCTTACTTTGCTATGCCATTTTGCCTTGCCTTGCCTTGCCTTGCTTTGCTCTTTTGCTTTGACTTGCCTTGCCTTCCTTTGCCCTTTTGCCTTGCCTTGCGTTGCCTTGCTTTGCTCTTTTGCCTGCAGTTGCCTTGCGTTAGGTTTGCCTTTTTGCCTTGAATTGCCTTGGAATGCTTTGCCCTTTTGACTTGCCTTGCCTTGCTTTGCCTTTTGTCTTGCATTGCTTTGCCTTGGTTTGCCCTTTTTGCCTTGCCTTGCCTTGCTTTGCCCTTTTGCCTTGGCTTCCTTTGCCCTTTTGCGTTGCCTTGCCTTGCCTTGCTTTGCTCTTTTGCCTTGCCTTGACTTGCCTTGCTTTGCCCTTTTGCCTTGCCTTGCATTTCCTTTTTGCCTTGCCTTGCCTTGTCTTGCTTTGCCCTTTTGCCTTGCCTTGTCTTGCTTTGCCCTTTTGTCTTGCATTGCCTTGCCTTGCTTTGCCCTTTGGCCTTGCCTTGCCTTGCCTTGCTTTGCCATTTTGTCTTTCCTTGCCTTCCCTTTCTTTCCCTTTTGCCTTGCCTTGCTTTGCCCTTTTGCCTTGCCTTGCCTTGCCTTCCTTTGCCCTTTTGCCTTGCCTTGCATAGCTTTTGCTTTTCCCTTTTGCCTTGCCTTGAATTGCCCTTTTGCCTTGCCTTGCCTTGCTATGCCATTTTCCCTTGCCTTGCATTGCTTTGCTTTGCCCTTTTACCTTGCATTGCCTTGCTTTGCCCTTTTGATTTGCCTTGCATTCCTTTGCTTTGCCCTTTTGCCTTGCCTGGCATTCTCTTGCTTTCCCTTTTGACTTGCCTTACTTTGCTATGCCATTTTGCCTTGCCTTGCCTTGCTTTGCTCTTTTGCTTTGACTTGCCTTCCTTTGCCCTTTTGCCTTGTCTTGCCTTGCTTTGCTCTTTTGCCTGCAGTTGGCTTGAGTTAGGTTTGCCCTTTTGCCTTGAATTGCCTTGGAATTCTTTGCCCTTTTGGCATGCCTTGCCTTGCTTTGCCTTTTTGTCTTGCATTGCTTTGCCTTGCTTTGCCCTTTTGCCTTGACTTGCCTTGCCATGCTTTGCCCTTTTGTCTTGCGTTGCCTTGCCTTGCTTTGCCCTTTTGCCTTGACTTGCCTTAACTTGATTTGCCCTTTTGCCTTGCCTTGCCTTGCCTTGCTTTGCCCTTTTGTCTTGCCTTGCCTTCCCTTTCTTTGCCCTTTTGCCTTGCCTTGCTTTGCCCTTTTGCCTTGCCTTGTCTTGCCTTCCTTTGCCCTTTTGCCTTGCCTTGCATAGCCTTTGCTTTGCCCTTTTGCCTTGCATAGACTTGCCCTTTTGCCTTGCCTTGCCTTGCCTTGCTTTGCCCTTTGTCCTTGCATTTCCTTGAATTGCCCTTGTGCCTTCCCTTGCATTGCCTTGCTTTGCCCTTTTGCCTTGCCTTACCTTGCCTTGCTTTGCCCTTTTGCCTTGCCTGGCCTTGTCTTGCTTTCCCTTTTGACTTGCCTTACTTTGCTATGCCATTTTGCCTTGCCTTGCCTTGCCCTGCTTTGCTCTTTTGCCTTCACTTGCCTTGCGTTAGGATTGCCCTTTTGCCTTGAATTGCCTTGGAATGCTTTGCCCTTTTGACTTGCCTTGCCTTGCTTTGCCCTTTCGTCTTGCATTGCCTTGTTTTACCCTTTTGATTTGCCTTGCCTTCCTTTCCCTATTGTCTTGCATTCCCTTGCCTTGCTTTACCCATTTGCCCTTGCTTGCTTTGCCTTGCTTTGCCCTTTTGCCTTGCCTTGCTTTGCCCTTTTGCCTTGCCTGGACTTGGTGTACCATTTTGCCTTCCCTTGCCTTGACTTGCTTTCTCTTTTGACTTGCCTTGCTTTGCTTTGCACTTTTGCCTCGCCTTGCCTTGCCTTGCTTTGCCCTTTTGCCTTGACTTGCCTTGCCTTTCTTTGCCAATTTGCCTTGCCTTGCTTTTCCTTTTTGCCTTGCCTTGCCTTGTCTTGCTTTGCCCTTTTGCCTTGCCTTGCCTTGTCTTCCTTTGCCCTTTTGCCTTGCCTTGCATAGCCTTTGCTTTGCCCTTTTGCCTTGGCTTGCTTTTCCCTTTTGCCTTATGTTGCCTTGCCTTGGTTTGCCCTTTTGCCTTGCCTTGCCTTGCTTTGCCCTTTTCCCCTTGCCTTTCATTGCCTAGCTTTGCCCTTTTGCCTTTCCTTGCTTTGCCCTTTTGCCATGTCTTGCCTTGCCTTCCTTTGCCCTTTTGCGTTGCCTTGCCTTGCTTTGCCCTTTTGACTTGCCTTGCCTTGAATTGCCCTTTTTGCATTGCCTTGCCTTGCTATGCCATTTTCCCTTCCCTTGCATTGCTTTGCTTCACCCTTTTGCCTTGCATTGCCTTGTTTTGCACTTTTGATTTGCCTTGCATTGCCTTGATTTGCCCTTTTGCCTTGCCTTGCATTGCCTTTCTTTGCCCTTTTGCATTTACTTGCTTTGCCTTGGTTTGCCCTTTTGCCTTGCCTTGCCTTGCTTTGCCCTTTTGCCTTGGCTTCCTTTGTCGTTTTGCGTTGCCTTGCCTTGCCTTGCTTTGCTCTTTTGCCCTGGCTTCCTTTGCCCTATTGCGTTGCCTTGCCTTGCCTTGCTTTGCTCTTTTGCCTTGCCTTGACTTGCCTTGCTTTGCCCTTTTGCCTTGCCTTGCATTTCCTTTTTGCCTTGCCTTGCCTTGTCTTGCTTTGCCCTTTTGCCTTGCCTTGTCTTGCTTTGCCCTTTTGTCTTGCATTGCCTTGCCTTGCTTTGCCCTTTTGCCTTGCCTTGCCTTGCTTTGCCCTTTTGCCTTGCCTGTCCTTCTCTTGCTTTCCCTTTTGACTTGCCTTACTTTGCTATGCCATTTTGCCTTGCCTTGCCTTGCCTTGCTTTGCTCTTTTGCTTTGACTTGCCTTGCCTTCCTTTGCCCTTTTGCCTTGCCTTGCGTTGCCTTGCTTTGCTCTTTTGCCTGCAGTTGCCTTGCGTTAGGTTTGCCCTTTTGCCTTGAATTGCCTTGGAATGCTTTGCCCTTTTGCCTTGCCTTGCCTTGCTTTGTCCTTTTGCCTTGCATTGCCTTGATTTGCCCTTTTGCCTTCCCTTGCATTGCCTTGCTTTGTCCTTTTGCCTTGCCTTACCTTGCCTTGCTTTGCCCTTTTACCTTCCCTGGCCTTGTCTTGCTTTCCCTTTTGACTTGCCTTACTTTGCTATGCCATTTTGCCTTGCCTTGCCTTGCCCTGCTTTGCTCTTTTGCCTTCACTTGCCTTGCGTTAGGATTGCCCTTTTGCCTTGAATTGCCTTGGAATGCTTTGCCCTTTTGACTTGCCTTGCCTTGCTTTGCCCTTTCGTCGTGCATTGCCTTGTTTTACCCTTTTGATTTGCCTTGCCTTCCTTTCCCTATTGTCTTGCATTCCCTTGCCTTGCTTTACCCATTTGCCCTTGCTTGCTTTGCCTTGGTTTGCCCTTTTGCCTTGCCTTGCTTTGGCCTTTTGCCTTGCCTGGCCTTGGTGTGCCATTTTGCCTTCCCTTGCCTTGACTTGCTTTCCCTTTTGACTTGCCTTGCTTTGCTTTGCACTTTTGCCTCGCCTTGCCTTGCCTTGCTTTGCCCTTTTGCCTTGAATTGCCTTGCCTTTCTTTGCCAATTTGCCTTGCCTTGCTTTTCCTTTTTGCCTTGCCTTGCCTTGTCTTGCTTTGCCCTTTTGCCTTGCCTTGCCTTGTCTTCCTTTGCCCTTTTCCCTTGCCTTTCATTGCCTAGCTTTGCCCTTTTGCCTTTCCTTGCTTTGCCCTTTTGCCATGTCTTGCCTTGCCTTGCTTTGCCCTTTTGCCTTGCCTTGCCTTGTCTTGCTTTGCCCTTTTGCATTGCCTTGCCTTGTCTTGCTTTGCCCTTTTGACTTGCCTTGCCTTGCTTTGCCCTTTTGACTTGCCTTGCCTTGAATTGCCCTTTTTGCATTGCCTTGCCTTTCTATGCCATTTTCCCTTGCGTTGCATCGCTTTGCTTCGCCCTTTTGCCTTGCATTGCCTTGTTTTGCACTTTTGATTTGCCTTGCATTGCCTTGATTTGCCCTTTTGTCTTGCCTTCCCTTTCTTTGCCCTTTTGCCTTTACTTGCTTTGCCTTGGTTTGCCCTTTTGCCTTGCCTTGCCTTGCTTTGCCCTTTTGCCTTGGCTTCCTTTGCCGTTTTGCGTTGCCTTGCCTTGCCTTGCTTTGCTCTTTTGCCTTGCCTTGACTTGCCTTGCTTTGCCCTTTTGCCTTGCCTTGCTTTGCCCTTTTGCCTTGCCTTGCCTTGTCTTGCTTTGCCATTTTGCCTTGCCTTGTCTTGATTTGCCCTTTTGTCTTGCATTGCCTTGCCTTGCTTTGCCCTTTTGTTTTGCCTTGCCTTGCCTTGCTTTGCCCTTTTGCCTTGACTGTCCTTCTCTTGCTTTCCCTTTTGACTTGCCTTACTTTGCTATGCCATTTTGCCTTGCCTTGCCTTGCCTTGCTTTGCTCTTATGCTTTGACTTGCCTTGCCTTCCTTTGCCCTTTTGCCTTGCCTTGCGTTGCCTTGCTTTGCTCTTTTGCCTGCAGTTGCCTTGCGTTAGGTTTGCCCTTTTGCCTTGAATTGCCTTGGAATGCTTTGCCCTTTTGACTTGCCTTGCCTTGCTTTGCCTTTTGTCTTGCATTGCTTTGCCTTGCTTTGCCCTTTTGCCTTGACTTGCCCTGCCTTGCTTACCCTTTTGTCTTGCATTGCCTTGCCTTGCTTTGCCCTTTTGCCTTGACTTGCTTTGCCCTTTTGCCTTGCATTGCCTTGCCTTCCTTTGCCCTTTAGCCTTGCCTTGCATAGCCTTTGCTTTGCCCTTTTGCCTTGCCTAGACTTGCCCTTTTGCCTTGCCTTGCTTTGTCCTTTTGCCTTGCATTGCCTTGATTTGCCCTTTTGCCTTCCCTTGCATTGCCTTGCTTTGTCCTTTTGCCTTGCCTTACCTTTCCTTGCTTTGCCCTTTTGCCTTGCCTGGCCTTGTCTTGCTTTCCCTTTTGACTTGCCTTACTTTGCTATGCCATTTTGCCTTGCCTTGCCTTGCCCTGCTTTGCTCTTTTGCCTTCACTTGCCTTGCGTTAGGATTGCCCTTTTGCCTTGAATTGCCTTGGAATGCTTTGCCCTTTTGACTTGCCTTGCCTTGCTTTGCCCTTTTGCCTTGACTTGCCTTACCTTGGTTAGCCCTTTTGCCTTGCCTTGCCTTGCCTTGCTTTGCCCTTTTGTCTTGCCTTGCATAGCCTTTGCTTTGCCCTTTCGCCTTGCCTTGAATTGCCCTTTTGCCTTGCCTTGCCTTGCTATGCCATTTTCCAATGCCTTGCCTTGCTTTGCCCTTTTGCCTTGCAGTGCCTTGAATTGCCCTTTTGCCTTGCCTTACCTTGCCTTGCTTTGCCCTTTTGCCTTGCTTTGCCTTGCTATGCCATTTTCCAATGCCTTGCCTTGCTTAGCCCTTTTGCCTTGCAGTGCCTTGAATTGCCCTTTTGCCTTGCCTTACCTTGCCTTGCTTTGCCCTTTTACCTTGCCTGGCCTTCTCTTGCTTTCCCTTTTGACTTGCCTTACTTTACTATGCCATTTTGCCTTGCCCTGCTTTGCTCTTTTGCCTTCACTTGCCTTGCGTTAGGATTGCCATTTGCCTTGAATTGCCTTGGAATGCTTTGCCCTTTTGACTTGCCTTTCCTTGCTTTGCCCTTTCGTCTTGCATTGCCTTGTTTTACCCTTTTGATTTGCCTTGCCTTCCTTTCCCTATTGTCTTGCATTCCCTTTCCTTGCTTTACCCATTTGCCTTTTCTTGCCTTGCCCTTGTTTGCCCAGTTGCATTGCCTTGCCTTGCCTTGCTTTGCCCTTTTGCCTTGCCTTGCCTTGCCTTGCTTTGCCCTTTTCCTTTTCCTTTCATTGACTAGCTTTGCCCTTTTGTCTTTCCTTGCTTTGCCATTTTGCCTTCCCTTCCCTTGCCTTGTTTTGCCCTTTTGCCTTGCCTTGCCTTGCCTTGCTTTGCCCTTTTTTCCTTGCCTTGTTTTACCCTTTTGATTTGCCTTGCCTTCGATTCCCTGTTGTCTTGCATTCCCTTGCCTTGCTTTACCCATTTGCCCTTGCTTGCCTTGCCTTGCTTTGCTCTTTTGCCTTGCCTTGCATTGCCCTGCTTTGCCATTTTGCCTTGCATTGCATTGCTTTGCCCTTCTGATTTGCCTTGCATTGCCTTGCTTTGCCCTTTTGCCTTGCCTTGCTTTGCCCTTTTTCCTTGCCTTGCCTTGGTGTGCCATTTTGCCTTCCCTTGCCTTGACTTGCTTTCCCTTTTGACTTGCCTTGCCTTGCTTTGCCATTTTGTCTTGCCTTGCCTTCCCTTTCTTTGCTCTTTTGCCTTACCTTGCCTTGCTTTGCCAATTTGCCTTGCATTGCTTTTCCTTTTTGCCTTGCCTTGCCTTGTCTTGCTTTGCCCTTTTGCCTTGCCTTGTCTTCCTCTGCCCTTTTGCCTTGCCTTGCATATCCTTTGCTTTGCCCTTTTGCCTTGGCTTGCTTTTCCCTTTTGCCTTATGTACCTCGCCTTGGTTTGCCCTTTTGCCTTGCCTTTCCTTGCCTTGCTTTGCCCTTTTCCCTTGCCTTTCATTGCCTAGCTTTGCCCTTTTGCCTTTCCTTGCTTTGCCCTTTTGCCATGTCTTGCCTTGGCTTCCTTTGCCCTTTTGCGTTGCCTTGCCTTGCCTTTCTTTGCTTTTTGCTTCGCCTTGACCTGCCTTGCTTTGCCCTTTTGCCTTGCCTTGCCTTGTCTTGTTTTGCCCTTTTGCCTTGCCTTGCTTTCCTTTTCTCTTTTGCCTTTCCTTGTCTTTCCTTCCTTTGCCCTTTAGCCTTGCCTTGCCTTCCTTTGCTCTTTTGCGTTGCCTTGCCTTGCTTTGCCATTTTGCCTTGCACTGCCATGCCTTGGTTTTCTGTTTTCACTTTCCTTCCCTTGCCTTACTTTGCCCTTTTGCCTTGCCATGCCTTGCTTTGCCCCTTTGCCTTGCCATGCCTTGCATTTCTTTGCCCTTTTTTCCTTTTCTTGCCTTGCCTTGGTTTGCCCTTTTGCCTTGCCTTGCCTTTTTTTACCCATTTGCCTTTTCTTGCCTTGCCTTGCTTTGCCCTTTTGCCTTCCCTTGTATTGTCTTGCTTTGCCCTTTTGCCTCGGCTTACTTTGCCCTTTTGCGTTGCCTTGCCTTGTCTTGCTTTGCTGTTTTGCCTTGATTTGCCTTGCTTTGCCCTTTTGCCTTGCCTTGCTTTGCCTTTTGCCTTGCATTGCCTTGCCTTGGTGTGCCTTTTTGCCTTGCCTTGCCTTCTCTTGCTTTCCCTTTTGCCTTGCCTTGCCTTGCCTTGCTTTCCCCTTTTCCCTTGCCTTTCATTGACTAGCTTTGCCCTTTTGCCTTTCCTTGCTTTGCCATTTTGCCTTGCATTCCCTTGCCCTGGTTTGCCCAGTTGCATTGCCTTGCCTTACCTTGCTTTACCCTTTTGCCTTGCCTTGCCTTGTTTTACCCTTTTGATTTGCCTTGCCTTCCTTGCCCTATTGTCTTGCATTCCCTTGCCTTGCTTTACCCATTTGCCCTTGCTTGCCTTGCCTTGCTTTGCCCTTTTGCCTTGCCTTGCTTTGCCATTTGCCTTGCCTTGCCTTGGTTTGCCATTTTGCCTTCCCTTGCCTTGACTTGCTTTCCCTTTTGACTTGCCTTGCTTTGCTTTGCACTTTTGCCTCGCCTTGCCTTGCCTTGCTTTGCTCTTTTGCCTTGCCTTGCCTTGCCTTTCTTTGCCAATTTGCCTTGGCTTGCTTTTCCTTTTTGCCTTGCCTTGCCTTGTCTTGCTTTGCCCTTTTGCCTTGCCTTGCCTTGTCTTCCTTTGCCCTTTTGCCTTGCCTTGCATAGCCTTTGCTTTGCCCTTTTGCCTTGCCTTGCTTTTCCTTTTTGCCTTGCCTTGCCTTGTCTTGCTTTGCCCTTTTGCCTTGCCTTGCCTTGCCTTTCTATGCCATTTTCCCTTTCCTTGCATTGCTTTGCCTCGCCCTTTTGCATGCATTGCCTTGTTTTGCCCTTTTGATTTGCCTTGCATTGCCTTGGTTTGCCCTTTTCCCTTGCCTTGCATTGCCTTTCTTTGCCCTTTTGCCTTTACTTGCTTTGCCTTGGTTTGCCCTTTTGCCTTGCCTTGCCTTGCTTTTCCCTTTTGCCTTGGCTTCCTTTGCCCTTTTGCGTTGCCTTGCCTTGCCTTGCTTTGCCCTTTTGCCTTGCATTGCCTTGCCTTGCTTTGCCCTTTTGCCTTGACTTGCCTTACCTTGCTTTGCCCTTTTGCCTTGCCTTGCCTTGCTTTGCCCTTTTGCCTTGCCTTGCCTTGCTTTCCATTGCCCTTTTGCCTTGCCTCTCATAGCTTTTGCTTTGCCCTTTTGCCTTGCCTTGAAATGCCCCTTTGCCTTGCATTGCCTTGCTATGCCATTTTCCCTTGCCTTGCATTGCTTTGCTTTGCCCTTTTGCCTTGCATTGCCTTGCTTTGCCCTTTTGATTTGCCTTGCATTGTCTTGCTTTGTTCTTTTGCCTTGCCTTGCCTTGGTGTGCCATTTTTCCTTGCCTTGCCTTACTTTGTCCTTTTGCCTTGCATTGCCTTGATTTGCCCTTTTGCCTTCCCTTGCATTGCCTTACTTTGCCCTTTTGCCTTGCCTTACCTTGCCTTGCTTTGCCCTTTTGCCTTGCCTGTCCTTCTCTTGCTTTCCCTTTTGACTTGCCTTACTTTGCTATGCCATTTTGCCTTGCCTTGCCTTGCCTTGCTTTGCTCTTTTGCTTTGACTTGCCTTGCCTTCCTTTGCCCTTTTGCCTTGCCTTGCGTTGCCTTGCTTTGCTCTTTTGCCTGCAGTTGCCTTGCGTTAGGTTTGCCCTTTTGCCTTGAATTGCCTTGGAATGCTTTGCCCTTTTGACTTGCCTTGCCTTGCTTTGTCCTTTTGCCTTGCATTGCCTTGATTTGCCCTTTTGCCTTCCCTTGCATTGCCTTGCTTTGTCCTTTTGCCTTGCCTTACCTTGCCTTGCTTTGCCCTTTTACCTTGCCTGGCCTTGTCTTGCTTTCCCTTTTGACTTGCCTTACTTTGCTATGCCATTTTGCCTTGCCTTGCCTTGCCCTGCTTTGCTCTTTTGCCTTCACTTGCCTTGCGTTAGGATTGCCCTTTTGCCTTGAATTGCCTTGGAATGCTTTGCCCTTTTGACTTGCCTTGCCTTGCTTTGCCCTTTCGTCGTGCATTGCCTTGTTTTACCCTTTTGATTTGCCTTGCCTTCCTTTCCCTATTGTCTTGCATTCCCTTGCCTTGCTTTACCCATTTGCCCTTGCTTGCTTTGCCTTGGTTTGCCCTTTTGCCTTGCCTTGCTTTGCCCTTTTGCCTTGCCTGGCCTTGGTGTGCCATTTTGCCTTCCCTTGCCTTGACTTGCTTTCCCTTTTGACTTGCCTTGCTTTGCTTTGCACTTTTGCCTCGCCTTGCCTTGCCTTGCTTTGCCCTTTTGCCTTGAATTGCCTTGCCTTTCTTTGCCAATTTGCCTTGCCTTGCTTTTCCTTTTTGCCTTGCCTTGCCTTGTCTTGCTTTGCCCTTTTGCCTTGCCTTGCCTTGTCTTCCTTTGCCCTTTTCCCTTGCCTTTCATTGCCTAGCTTTGCCCTTTTGCCTTTCCTTGCTTTGCCCTTTTGCCATGTCTTGCCTTGCCTTGCTTTGCCCTTTTGCCTTGCCTTGCCTTGTCTTGCTTTGCCCTTTTGCATTGCCTTGCCTTGTCTTGCTTTGCCCTTTTGACTTGCCTTGCCTTGCTTTGCCCTTTTGACTTGCCTTGCCTTGAATTGCCCTTTTTGCATTGCCTTGCCTTTCTATGCCATTTTCCCTTGCGTTGCATCGCTTTGCTTCGCCCTTTTGCCTTGCATTGCCTTGTTTTGCACTTTTGATTTGCCTTGCATTGCCTTGATTTGCCCTTTTGTCTTGCCTTGCCTTCCCTTTCTTTGCCCTTTTGCCTTTACTTGCTTTGCCTTGGTTTGCCCTTTTGCCTTGCCTTGCCTTGCTTTGCCCTTTTGCCTTGGCTTCCTTTGCCGTTTTGCGTTGCCTTGCCTTGCCTTGCTTTGCTCTTTTGCCTTGCCTTGACTTGCCTTGCTTTGCCCTTTTGCCTTGCCTTGCTTTGCCCTTTTGCCTTGCCTTGCTTTGCCCTTTTGCCTTGCCTTGCCTTGTCTTGCTTTGCCATTTTGCCTTGCCTTGTCTTGATTTGCCCTTTTGTCTTGCATTGCCTTGCCTTGCTTTGCCCTTTTGTTTTGCCTTGCCTTGCCTTGCTTTGCCCTTTTGCCTTGACTGTCCTTCTCTTGCTTTCCCTTTTGACTTGCCTTACTTTGCTATGCCATTTTGCCTTGCCTTGCCTTGCCTTGCTTTGCTCTTATGCTTTGACTTGCCTTGCCTTCCTTTGCCCTTTTGCCTTGCCTTGCGTTGCCTTGCTTTGCTCTTTTGCCTGCAGTTGCCTTGCGTTAGGTTTGCCCTTTTGCCTTGAATTGCCTTGGAATGCTTTGCCCTTTTGACTTGCCTTGCCTTGCTTTGCCTTTTGTCTTGCATTGCTTTGCCTTGCTTTGCCCTTTTGCCTTGACTTGCCCTGCCTTGCTTACCCTTTTGTCTTGCATTGCCTTGCCTTGCTTTGCCCTTTTGCCTTGACTTGCTTTGCCCTTTTGCCTTGCATTGCCTTGCCTTCCTTTGCCCTTTAGCCTTGCCTTGCATAGCCTTTGCTTTGCCCTTTTGCCTTGCCTAGACTTGCCCTTTTGCCTTGTCTTGCTTTGTCCTTTTGCCTTGCATTGCCTTGATTTGCCCTTTTGCCTTCCCTTGCATTGCCTTGCTTTGTCCTTTTGCCTTGCCTTACCTTTCCTTGCTTTGCCCTTTTGCCTTGCCTGGCCTTGTCTTGCTTTCCCTTTTGACTTGCCTTACTTTGCTATGCCATTTTGCCTTGCCTTGCCTTGCCCTGCTTTGCTCTTTTGCCTTCACTTGCCTTGCGTTAGGATTGCCCTTTTGCCTTGAATTGCCTTGGAATGCTTTGCCCTTTTGACTTGCCTTGCCTTGCTTTGCCCTTTCGTCTTGCATTGCCTTGTTTTACCCTTTTGATTTGCCTTGCCTTCCTTTCCCTATTGTCTTGCATTCCCTTGCCTTGCTTTACCCATTTGCCCTTGCTTGCTTTGCCTTGCTTTGCCCTTTTGCCTTGCCTTGCTTTGCCCTTTTGCCTTGCCTGGACTTGGTGTGCCATTTTGCCTTCCCTTGCCTTGACTTGCTTTCTCTTTTGACTTGCCTTGCTTTGCTTTGCACTTTTGCCTCGCCTTGCCTTGCCTTGCTTTGCCCTTTTGCCTTGACTTGCCTTGCCTTTCTTTGCCAATTTGCCTTGCCTTGCTTTTCCTTTTTGCCTTGCCTTGCCTTGTCTTGCTTTGCCCTTTTGCCTTGCCTTGCCTTGTCTTCCTTTGCCCTTTTGCCTTGCCTTGCATAGCCTTTGCTTTGCCCTTTTGCCTTGGCTTGCTTTTCCCTTTTGCCTTATGTTGCCTTGCCTTGGTTTGCCCTTTTGCCTTGCCTTGCCTTGCTTTGCCCTTTTCCCCTTGCCTTTCATTGCCTAGCTTTGCCCTTTTGCCTTTCCTTGCTTTGCCCTTTTGCCATGTCTTGCCTTGCCTTCCTTTGCCCTTTTGCGTTGCCTTGCCTTGTCTTCCTTTGCCCTTTTGCATTGCCTTGCCTTGTCTTGCTTTGCCCTTTTGACTTGCCTTGCCTTGCTTTGCCCTTTTGACTTGCCTTGCCTTGAATTGCCCTTTTTGCATTGCCTTGCCTTGCTATGCCATTTTCCCTTCCCTTCCATTGCTTTGCTTCACCCTTTTGCCTTGCATTGCCTTGTTTTGCACTTTTGATTTGCCTTGCATTGCCTTGATTTGCCCTTTTGCCTTGCCTTGCATTGCCTTTCTTTGCCTTTTTGCCTTTACTTGCTTTGCCTTGGTTTGCCCTTTTGCCTTGCCTTGCCTTGCTTTGCCCTTTTGCCTTGGCTTCCTTTGTCGTTTTGCGTTGCCTTGCCTTGCCTTGCTTTGCTCTTTTGCCTTGCCTTGCTTTGCCCTTTTGCCTTGCCTTGCACTTCCTTTTTGCCTTGCCTTGCCTTGTCTTGCTTTGCCCTTTTGCCTTGCCTTGTCTTGCCTTGCTTTGCCCTTTTGCCTTGACTTGCTTTGCCCTTTTGCCTTGCATTGCCTTGCCTTCCTTTGCCCTTTAGCCTTGCCTTGCATAGCCTTTGCTTTGCCCTTTTGCCTTGCCTAGACTTGCCCTTTTGCCTTGCCTTGCTTTGTCCTTTTGCCTTGCATTGCCTTGATTTGCCCTTTTGCCTTCCCTTGCATTGCCTTGCTTTGTCCTTTTGCCTTGCCTTACCTTTCCTTGCTTTGCCCTTTTGCCTTGCCTGGCCTTGTCTTGCTTTCCCTTTTGACTTGCCTTACTTTGCTATGCCATTTTGCCTTGCCTTGCCTTGCCCTGCTTTGCTCTTTTGCCTTCACTTGCCTTTCGTTAGGATTGCCCTTTTGCCTTGAATTGCCTTGGAATGCTTTGCCCTTTTGACTTGCCTTGCCTTGCTTTGCCCTTTCGTCTTGCATTGCCTTGTTTTACCCTTTTGATTTGCCTTGCCTTCCTTTCCCTATTGTCTTGCATTCCCTTGCCTTGCTTTACCCATTTGCCCTTGCTTGCTTTGCCTTGCTTTGCCCTTTTGCCTTGCCTTGCTTTGCCCTTTTGCCTTGCCTGGACTTGGTGTACCATTTTGCCTTCCCTTGCCTTGACTTGCTTTCTCTTTTGACTTGCCTTGCTTTGCTTTGCACTTTTGCCTCGCCTTGCCTTGCCTTGCTTTGCCCTTTTGCCTTGACTTGCCTTGCCTTTCTTTGCCAATTTGCCTTGCCTTGCTTTTCCTTTTTGCCTTGCCTTGCCTTGTCTTGCTTTGCCCTTTTGCCTTGCCTTGCCTTGTCTTCCTTTGCCCTTTTGCCTTGCCTTGCATAGCCTTTGCTTTGCCCTTTTGCCTTGGCTTGCTTTTCCCTTTTGCCTTATGTTGCCTTGCCTTGGTTTGCCCTTTTGCCTTGCCTTGCCTTGCTTTGCCCTTTTCCCCTTGCCTTTCATTGCCTAGCTTTGCCCTTTTGCCTTTCCTTGCTTTGCCCTTTTGCCATGTCTTGCCTTGCCTTCCTTTGCCCTTTTGCGTTGCCTTGCCTTGTCTTCCTTTGCCCTTTTGCATTGCCTTGCCTTGTCTTGCTTTGCCCTTTTGACTTGCCTTGCCTTGCTTTGCCCTTTTGACTTGCCTTGCCTTGAATTGCCCTTTTTGCATTGCCTTGCCTTGCTATGCCATTTTCCCTTCCCTTCCATTGCTTTGCTTCACCCTTTTGCCTTGCATTGCCTTGTTTTGCACTTTTGATTTGCCTTGCATTGCCTTGATTTGCCCTTTTGCCTTGCCTTGCATTGCCTTTCTTTGCCTTTTTGCCTTTACTTGCTTTGCCTTGGTTTGCCCTTTTGCCTTGCCTTGCCTTGCTTTGCCCTTTTGCCTTGGCTTCCTTTGTCGTTTTGCGTTGCCTTGCCTTGCCTTGCTTTGCTCTTTTGCCTTGCCTTGCTTTGCCCTTTTGCCTTGCCTTGCATTTCCTTTTTGCCTTGCCTTGCCTTGTCTTGCTTTGCCCTTTTGCCTTGCCTTGTCTTGCTTTGCCCTTTTGTCTTGCATTGCCTTGCTTTGCTTTGCCCTTTTGCCTTGCCTTGCCTTGCTTTGCTCTTTTGCCTTGCCTTGCATTGCCCTGCTTTGCCATTTTGCCTTGCATTGCATTGCTTTGCCCTTCTGATTTGCCTTGCATTGCCTTGCTTTGCCCTTTTGCCTTGCCTTGCTTTGCCCTTTTTCCTTGCCTTGCCTTGGTGTGCCATTTTGCCTTCCCTTGCCTTGACTTGCTTTCCCTTTTGACTTGCCTTGCCTTGCTTTGCCCTTTTGTCTTGCCTTGCCTTCCCTTTCTTTGCTCTTTTGCCTTACCTTGCCTTGCTTTGCCAATTTGCCTTGCATTGCTTTTCCTTTTTGCCTTGCCTTGCCTTGTCTTGCTTTGCCCTTTTGCCTTGCCTTGTCTTCCTCTGCCCTTTTGCCTTGCCTTGCATATCCTTTGCTTTGCCCTTTTGCCTTGGCTTGCTTTTCCCTTTTGCCTCATGTACCTTGCCTTGGTTTGCCCTTTTGCCTTGCCTTTCCTTGCCTTGCTTTGCCCTTTTCCCTTGCCTTTCATTGCCTAGCTTTGCCCTTTTGCCTTTCCTTGCTTTGCCCTTTTGCCGTGTCTTGCCTTGGCTTCCTTTGCCCTTTTGCGTTGCCTTGCCTTGCCTTTCTTTGCTTTTTGCTTTGCCTTGACTTGCCTTGCTTTGCCCTTTTGCCTTGCCTTGCCTTGTCTTGTTTTGCCCTTTTGCCTTGCCTTGCTTTCCTTTTCTCTTTTGCCTTTCCTTGTCTTTCCT
The DNA here is from genome assembly GCA_032206185.1 of Columba guinea. Taxonomy (NCBI): domain Eukaryota; kingdom Metazoa; phylum Chordata; class Aves; order Columbiformes; family Columbidae; genus Columba; species Columba guinea. Next base: position 12,791,750 of record JAVLUU010000019.1, read on the forward strand.
TCCTTTGCCCTTTAGCCTTGCCTTGCCTTCCTTTGCTCTTTTGCGTTGCCTTGCCTTGCTTTGCCATTTTGCCTTGCACTGCCATGCCTTGGTTTTCTGTTTTCACTTTCCTTCCCTTGCCTTACTTTGCCCTTTTGCCTTGCCATGCCTTGCTTTGCCCCTTTGCCTTGCCATGCCTTGCATTTCTTTGCCCTTTTTTCCTTTTCTTGCCTTGCCTTGGTTTGCCCTTTTGCCTTGCCTTGCCTTTTTTTACCCATTTGCCTTTTCTTGCCTTGCCTTGCTTTGCCCTTTTGCCTTCCCTTGTATTGTCTTGCTTTGCCCTTTTGCCTCGGCTTACTTTGCCCTTTTGAGTTGCCTTGCCTTGTCTTGCTTTGCTGTTTTGCCTTGATTTGCCTTGCTTTGCCCTTTTGCCTTGCCTTGCTTTGCCTTTTGCCTTGCATTGCCTTGCCTTGGTGTGCCTTTTTGCCTTGCCTTGCCTTCTCTTACTTTCCCTTTTGCCTTGCCTTGCCTTGCCTTGCTTTCCCCTTTTCCCTTGCCTTTCATTGACTAGCTTTGCCCTTTTGCCTTTCCTTGCTTTGCCATTTTGCCTTGCATTCCCTTGCCCTGGTTTGCCCAGTTGCATTGCCTTGCCTTACCTTGCTTTACCCTTTTGCCTTGCCTTGCCTTGTTTTACCCTTTTGATTTGCCTTGCCTTCCTTGCCCTATTGTCTTGCATTCCCTTGCCTTGCTTTACCCATTTGCCCTTGCTTGCCTTGCTTTGCTTTGCCCTTTTGCCTTGCCTTGCTTTGCCCTTTTGCCTTGCCTTGCCTTGGTGTGCCATTTTGCATTCCCTTGCCTTGACTTGCTTTCCCTTTTGACTTGCCTTGCTTTGCTTAGCAATTTTGCCTCGCCTTGCCTTGCCTTGCTTTGCTCTTTTGCCTTGCCTTGCCTTGCCTTTCTTTGCCAATTTGCCTTGGCTTGCTTTTCCTTTTTGCCTTGCCTTGCCTTGTCTTGCTTTGCCCTTTTGCCTTGCCTTGCCTTGTCTTCCTTTGCCCTTTTGCCTTGCCTTGCATAGCCTTTGCTTTGCCCTTTTGCCTTGCCTTGCTTTTCCTTTTTGCCTTGCCTTGCCTTGTCTTGCTTTGCCCTTTTGCCTTGCCTTGCCTTGCCTTTCTATGCCATTTTCCCTTTCCTTGCATTGCTTTGCCTCGCCCTTTTGCATGCATTGCCTTGTTTTGCCCTTTTGATTTGCCTTGCATTGCCTTGGTTTGCCCTTTTCCCTTGCCTTGCATTGCCTTTCTTTGCCCTTTTGCCTTTACTTGCTTTGCCTTGGTTTGCCCTTTTGCCTTGCCTTGCCTTGCTTTTCCCTTTTGCCTTGGCTTCCTTTGCCCTTTTGCGTTGCCTTGCCTTGCCTTGCTTTGCCCTTTTGTCTTGCATTGCCTTGCCTTGCTTTGTCCTTTTGCCTTGACTTGCCTTACCTTGCTTTGCCCTTTTGCCTTGCCTTGCCTTGCTTTGCCCTTTTGCCTTGCCTTGCCTTGCTTTCCATTGCCCTTTTGCCTTGCCTTGCATAGCTTTTGCTTTGCCCTTTTGCCTTGCCTTGAAATGCCCCTTTGCCTTGCATTGCCTTGCTATGCCATTTTCCCTTGCCTTGCATTGCTTTGCTTTGCCCTTTTGCCTTGCATTGCCTTGCTTTGCCCTTTTGATTTGCCTTGCATGGTCTTGCTTTGTTCTTTTGCCTTGCCTTGCCTTGGTGTGCCATTTTTCCTTGCCTTGCCTTGCTTTGTCCTTTTGCCTTGCATTGCCTTGATTTGCCCTTTTGCCTTCCCTTGCATTGCCTTACTTTGCCCTTTTGCCTTGCCTTACCTTGCCTTGCTTTGCCCTTTTGCCTTGCCTGTCCTTCTCTTGCTTTCCCTTTTGACTTGCCTTACTTTGCTATGCCATTTTGCCTTGCCTTGCCTTGCCTTGCTTTGCTCTTTTGCTTTGACTTGCCTTGCCTTCCTTTGCCCTTTTGCCTTGCCTTGCGTTGCCTTGCTTTGCTCTTTTGCCTGCAGTTGCCTTGCGTTAGGTTTGCCCTTTTGCCTTGAATTGCCTTGGAAAGCTTTGCCCTTTTGACTTGCCTTGCCTTGCTTTGCCTTTTGTCTTGCATTGCCTTGCCTTGCTTTGCCGTTTTGCCTTGCCTTGCTTTGCCCTTTTGCCTTGCCTTGCCTTGCCTTGCCCTTTTGCCTTGCCTTGCCTTGCCTTGCTTTGCCCTTTAGCCTTGCCTTGCATAGCCTTTGCTTTGCCCTTTTGCCTTGCCTAGACTTGCCCTTTTGCCTTGCCTTCCTTTGCCCTTTTGCCTTGCCTTGCGTTGCCTTCCTTTGCTCTTTTGCCTGCAGTTGCCTTGCGTTAGGTTTGCCCTTTTGCCTTGAATTGCCTTGGAATGCTTTGCCCTTTTGCCTTGCATTGCCTTGCTTTGCCCTTTTGATTTTCCTTGCATTGTCTTGCTTTCTTCTTTGGCTTGCCTTGCCTTGGTGTGCCTTTTTTCCTTGCCTTGCCTTGCTTTGTCCTTTTGCCTTGCATTGCCTTGATTTGCCCTTTTGCCTTCCCTTGCATTGCCTTGCTTTGTCCTTTTGCCTTGCCTTACCTTGCCTTGCTTTGCCCTTTTGCATTGCCTGGCCTTGTCTTGCTTTCCCTTTTGACTTGCCTTACTTTGCTATGCCATTTTGCCTTGCCTTGCCTTGCCCTGCTTTGCTCTTTTGCCTTCACTTGCCTTGCGTTAGGATTGCCCTTTTGCCTTGAATTGCCTTGGAATGCTTTGCCCTTTTGACTTGCCTTGCCTTGCTTTGCCCTTTCGTCTTGCATTGCCTTGTTTTACCCTTTTGATTTGCCTTGCCTTCCTTTCCCTATTGTCTTGCATTCCCTTGCCTTGCTTTACCCATTTGCCCTTGCTTGCTTTGCCTTGGTTTGCCCTTTTGCCTTGCCTTGCTTTGCCCTTTTGCCTTGCCTGGCCTTGTTGTGCCATTTTGCCTTCCCTTGCCTTGTCTTCCTTTGCCCTTTTGCCTTGCCTTGCATAGCCTTTGCTTTGCCCTTTTGTCTTGGCTTGCTTTTCCCTTTTGCCTTATGTTGCCTTGCCTTGGTTTGCCCTTTTGCCTTGCCTTGCCTTGCTTTGCCCTTTTCCCCTTGCCTTTCATTGCCTAGCTTTGCCCTTTTGCCTTTCCTTGCTTTGCCCTTTTGCCATGTCTTGCCTTTCCTTGCTTTGCCCTTTTGCCATGTCTTGCCTTGCCTTCCTTTGCCCTTTTGCGTTGCCTTGCCTTGTCTTGCTTTGCCCTTTTGACTTGCCTTGCCTTGCTTTGCCCTTTTGACTTGCCTTGCCTTGAATTGCCCTTTTTGCATTGCCTTGCCTTGCTATGCCATTTTCCCTTCCCTTGCATTGCTTTGCTTCACCCTTTTGCCTTGCATTGCCTTGTTTTGCACTTTTGATTTGCCTTGCATTGCCTTGATTTGCCCTTTTGCCTTGCCTTGCATTGCCTTTCTTTGCCCTTTTGCCTTTACTTGCATTGCCTTGGTTTGCCCTTTTGCCTTGCCTTGCCTTGAATTGCCTTTTTTGCTTTGCCTTGCCTTGCTATGCCATTTTCCCTTCCCTTGCATTGTTTTGCTTCACCCTTTTGCCTTGCATTGCCTTGTTTTGCACTTTTGATTTGCCTTTCATTGCCTTGATTTGCCCTTTTGCCTTGCCTTGCATTGCCTTTCTTTGCCCTTTTGCATTTACTTGCTTTGCCTTGGTTTGCCCTTTTGCCTTGCCTTGCCTTGCTTTGCCCTTTTGCCTTGGCTTCCTTTGTCGTTTTGCGTTGCCTTGCCTTGCCTTGCTTTGCTCTTTTGCCTTGCCTTGACTTGCCTTGCTTTGCCCTTTTGCCTTGCCTTGCATTTCCTTTTTGCCTTGCCTTGCCTTGTCTTGCTTTGCCCTTTTGCCTTGCCTTGTCTTTCTTTGCCCTTTTGTCTTGCATTGCCTTGCCTTGCTTTGCCCTTTTGCCTTGCCTTGCCTTGCTTTGCCCTTTTGCCTTGACTGTCCTTCTCTTGCTTTCCCTTTTGACTTGCCTTACTTTGCTATGCCATTTTGCCTTGCCTTGCCTTGCCTTGCTTTGCTCTTTTGCTTTGACTTGTCTTGCCTTCCTTTGCCCTTTTGCCTTGCCTTGCGTTGCCTTGCTTTGCTCTTTTGCCTGCAGTTGCCTTGCGTTAGGTTTGCCTTTTTGCCTTGAATTGCCTTGGAATGCTTTGCCCTTTTGACTTGCCTTGCCTTGCTTTGCCTTTTGTCTTGCATTGCTTTGCCTTGGTTTGCCCTTTTTGCCTTGCCTTGCCTTGCTTTGCCCTTTTGCCTTGGCTTCCTTTGCCCTTTTGCGTTGCCTTGCCTTGCCTTGCTTTGCTCTTTTGCCTTGCCTTGACTTGCCTTGCTTTGCCCTTTTGCCTTGCCTTGCATTTCCTTTTTGCCTTGCCTTGCCTTGTCTTGCTTTGCCCTTTTGCCTTGCCTTGTCTTGCTTTGCCCTTTTGTCTTGCATTGCCTTGCCTTGCTTTGCCCTTTTGCCTTGCCTTGCCTTGCTTTGCCCTTTTGCCTTGACTGTCCTTCTCTTGCTTTCCCTTTTGACTTGCCTTACTTTGCTATGCCATTTTGCCTTGCCTTGCCTTGCCTTGCTTTGCTCTTTTGCTTTGACTTGCCTTGCCTTCCTTTGCCCTTTTGCCTTGCCTTGCGTTGCCTTGCTTTGCTCTTTTGCCTGCAGTTGCCTTGCGTTAGGTTTGCCTTTTTGCCTTGAATTGCCTTGGAATGCTTTGCCCTTTTGACTTGCCTTGCCTTGCTTTGCCTTTTGTCTTGCATTGCTTTGCCTTGGTTTGCCCTTTTTGCCTTGCCTTGCCTTGCTTTGCCCTTTTGCCTTGGCTTCCCTTGCCCTTTTGCGTTGCCTTGCCTTGCCTTGCTTTGCTCTTTTGCCTTGCCTTGACTTGCCTTGCTTTGCCCTTTTGCCTTGCCTTGCATTTCCTTTTTGCCTTGCCTTGCCTTGTCTTGCTTTGCCCTTTTGCCTTGCCTTGTCTTGCTTTGCCCTTTTGTCTTGCATTGCCTTGCCTTGCTTTGCCCTTTGGCCTTGCCTTGCTTTGCCCTTTGGCCTTGCCTTGCCTTGCCTTGCTTTGCCATTTTGTCTTTCCTTGCCTTCCCTTTCTTTCCCTTTTGCCTTGCCTTGCTTTGCCCTTTTGCCTTGCCTTGCCTTGCCTTCCTTTGCCCTTTTGCCTTGCCTTGCATAGCTTTTGCTTTTCCCTTTTGCCTTGCCTTGAATTGCCCTTTTGCCTTGCCTTGCCTTGCTATGCCATTTTCCCTTGCCTTGCATTGCTTTGCTTTGCCCTTTTACCTTGCATTGCCTTGCTTTGCCCTTTTGATTTGCCTTGCATTCCTTTGCTTTGCCCTTTTGCCTTGCCTGGCATTCTCTTGCTTTCCCTTTTGACTTGCCTTACTTTGCTATGCCATTTTGCCTTGCCTTGCCTTGCTTTGCTCTTTTGCTTTGACTTGCCTTCCTTTGCCCTTTTGCCTTGTCTTGCCTTGCTTTGCTCTTTTGCCTGCAGTTGGCTTGAGTTAGGTTTGCCCTTTTGCCTTGAATTGCCTTGGAATTCTTTGCCCTTTTGGCATGCCTTGCCTTGCTTTGCCTTTTTGTCTTGCATTGCTTTGCCTTGCTTTGCCCTTTTGCCTTGACTTGCCTTGCCATGCTTTGCCCTTTTGTCTTGCGTTGCCTTGCCTTGCTTTGCCCTTTTGCCTTGACTTGCCTTAACTTGATTTGCCCTTTTGCCTTGCCTTGCCTTGCCTTGCTTTGCCCTTTTGTCTTGCCTTGCCTTCCCTTTCTTTGCCCTTTTGCCTTGCCTTGCTTTGCCCTTTTGCCTTGCCTTGCCTTGCCTTCCTTTGCCCTTTTGCCTTGCCTTGCATAGCCTTTGCTTTGCCCTTTTGCCTTGCATAGACTTGCCCTTTTGCCTTGCCTTGCCTTGCCTTGCTTTGCCCTTTGTCCTTGCATTTCCTTGAATTGCCCTTGTGCCTTCCCTTGCATTGCCTTGCTTTGCCCTTTTGCCTTGCCTTACCTTGCCTTGCTTTGCCCTTTTGCCTTGCCTGGCCTTGTCTTGCTTTCCCTTTTGACTTGCCTTACTTTGCTATGCCATTTTGCCTTGCCTTGCTTTGCTCTTTTGCTTTGACTTGCCTTGCCTTCCTTTGCCCTTTTGCCTTGCCTTGCGTTGCCTTGCTTTGCTCTTTTGCCTGCAGTTGCCTTGCGTTAGGTTTGCCCTTTTGCCTTGAATTGCCTTGGAAAGCTTTGCCCTTTTGACTTGCCTTGCCTTGCTTTGCCTTTTGTCTTGCATTGCCTTGCCTTGCTTTGCCGTTTTGCCTTGCCTTGCTTTGCCCTTTTGCCTTGCCTTGCCTTGCCTTGCCCTTTTGCCTTGCCTTGCCTTGCCTTGCTTTGCCCTTTAGCCTTGCCTTGCATAGCCTTTGCTTTGCCCTTTTGCCTTGCCTAGACTTGCCCTTTTGCCTTGCCTTCCTTTGCCCTTTTGCCTTGCCTTGCGTTGCCTTCCTTTGCTCTTTTGCCTGCAGTTGCCTTGCGTTAGGTTTGCCCTTTTGCCTTGAATTGCCTTGGAATGCTTTGCCCTTTTGCCTTGCATTGCCTTGCTTTGCCCTTTTGATTTTCCTTGCATTGTCTTGCTTTGTTCTTTGGCTTGCCTTGCCTTGGTGTGCCTTTTTTCCTTGCCTTGCCTTGCTTTGTCCTTTTGCCTTGCATTGCCTTGATTTGCCCTTTTGCCTTCCCTTGCATTGCCTTGCTTTGTCCTTTTGCCTTGCCTTACCTTGCCTTGCTTTGCCCTTTTGCATTGCCTGGCCTTGTCTTGCTTTCCCTTTTGACTTGCCTTACTTTGCTATGCCATTTTGCCTTGCCTTGCCTTGCCCTGCTTTGCTCTTTTGCCTTCACTTGCCTTGCGTTAGGATTGCCCTTTTGCCTTGAATTGCCTTGGAATGCTTTGCCCTTTTGACTTGCCTTGCCTTGCTTTGCCCTTTCGTCTTGCATTGCCTTGTTTTACCCTTTTGATTTGCCTTGCCTTCCTTTCCCTATTGTCTTGCATTCCCTTGCCTTGCTTTACCCATTTGCCCTTGCTTGCTTTGCCTTGGTTTGCCCTTTTGCCTTGCCTTGCTTTGCCCTTTTGCCTTGCCTGGCCTTGTTGTGCCATTTTGCCTTCCCTTGCCTTGTCTTCCTTTGCCCTTTTGCCTTGCCTTGCATAGCCTTTGCTTTGCCCTTTTGTCTTGGCTTGCTTTTCCCTTTTGCCTTATGTTGCCTTGCCTTGGTTTGCCCTTTTGCCTTGCCTTGCTTTGCCCTTTTGCCATGTCTTGCCTTTCCTTGCTTTGCCCTTTTGCCATGTCTTGCCTTGCCTTCCTTTGCCCTTTTGCGTTGCCTTGCCTTGTCTTGCTTTGCCCTTTTGACTTGCCTTGCCTTGCTTTGCCCTTTTGACTTGCCTTGCCTTGAATTGCCCTTTTTGCATTGCCTTGCCTTGCTATGCCATTTTCCCTTCCCTTGCATTGCTTTGCTTCACCCTTTTGCCTTGCATTGCCTTGTTTTGCACTTTTGATTTGCCTTGCATTGCCTTGATTTGCCCTTTTGCCTTGCCTTGCATTGCCTTTCTTTGCCCTTTTGCCTTTACTTGCATTGCCTTGGTTTGCCCTTTTGCCTTGCCTTGCCTTGAATTGCCTTTTTTGCTTTGCCTTGCCTTGCTATGCCATTTTCCCTTCCCTTGCATTGTTTTGCTTCACCCTTTTGCCTTGCATTGCCTTGTTTTGCACTTTTGATTTGCCTTTCATTGCCTTGATTTGCCCTTTTGCCTTGCCTTGCATTGCCTTTCTTTGCCCTTTTGCATTTACTTGCTTTGCCTTGGTTTGCCCTTTTGCCTTGCCTTGCCTTGCTTTGCCCTTTTGCCTTGGCTTCCTTTGTCGTTTTGCGTTGCCTTGCCTTGCCTTGCTTTGCTCTTTTGCCTTGCCTTGACTTGCCTTGCTTTGCCCTTTTGCCTTGCCTTGCATTTCCTTTTTGCCTTGCCTTGCCTTGTCTTGCTTTGCCCTTTTGCCTTGCCTTGTCTTTCTTTGCCCTTTTGTCTTGCATTGCCTTGCCTTGCTTTGCCCTTTTGCCTTGCCTTGCCTTGCTTTGCCCTTTTGCCTTGACTGTCCTTCTCTTGCTTTCCCTTTTGACTTGCCTTACTTTGCTATGCCATTTTGCCTTGCCTTGCCTTGCCTTGCTTTGCTCTTTTGCTTTGACTTGTCTTGCCTTCCTTTGCCCTTTTGCCTTGCCTTGCGTTGCCTTGCTTTGCTCTTATGCCTGCAGTTGCCTTGCGTTAGGTTTGCCTTTTTGCCTTGAATTGCCTTGGAATCCTTTGCCCTTTTGACTTGCCTTGCCTTGCTTTGCCTTTTGTCTTGCATTGCTTTGCCTTGGTTTGCCCTTTTTGCCTTGCCTTGCCTTGCTTTGCCCTTTTGCCTTGGCTTCCTTTGCCCTTTTGCGTTGCCTTGCCTTGCCTTGCTTTGCTCTTTTGCCTTGCCTTGACTTGCCTTGCTTTGCCCTTTTGCCTTGCCTTGCATTTCCTTTTTGCCTTGCCTTGCCTTGTCTTGCTTTGCCCTTTTGCCTTGCCTTGTCTTGCTTTGCCCTTTTGTCTTGCATTGCCTTGCCTTGCTTTGCCCTTTTGCCTTGCCTTGCCTTGCTTTGCCCTTTTGCCTTGACTGTCCTTCTCTTGCTTTCCCTTTTGACTTGCCTTACTTTGCTATGCCATTTTGCCTTGCCTTGCCTTGCCTTGCTTTGCTCTTTTGCTTTGACTTGCCTTGCCTTCCTTTGCCCTTTTGCCTTGCCTTGCGTTGCCTTGCTTTGCTCTTTTGCCTGCAGTTGCCTTGCGTTAGGTTTGCCTTTTTGCCTTGAATTGCCTTGGAATGCTTTGCCCTTTTGACTTGCCTTGCCTTGCTTTGCCTTTTGTCTTGCATTGCTTTGCCTTGGTTTGCCCTTTTTGCCTTGCCTTGCCTTGCTTTGCCCTTTTGCCTTGGCTTCCTTTGCCCTTTTGCGTTGCCTTGCCTTGCCTTGCTTTGCTCTTTTGCCTTGCCTTGACTTGCCTTGCTTTGCCCTTTTGCCTTGCCTTGCATTTCCTTTTTGCCTTGCCTTGCCTTGTCTTGCTTTGCCCTTTTGCCTTGCCTTGTCTTGCTTTGCCCTTTTGTCTTGCATTGCCTTGCCTTGCTTTGCCCTTTGGCCTTGCCTTGCCTTGCCTTGCTTTGCCATTTTGTCTTTCCTTGCCTTCCCTTTCTTTCCCTTTTGCCTTGCCTTGCTTTGCCCTTTTGCCTTGCCTTGCCTTGCCTTCCTTTGCCCTTTTGCCTTGCCTTGCATAGCTTTTGCTTTTCCCTTTTGCCTTGCCTTGAATTGCCCTTTTGCCTTGCCTTGCCTTGCTATGCCATTTTCCCTTGCCTTGCATTGCTTTGCTTTGCCCTTTTACCTTGCATTGCCTTGCTTTGCCCTTTTGATTTGCCTTGCATTCCTTTGCTTTGCCCTTTTGCCTTGCCTGGCATTCTCTTGCTTTCCCTTTTGACTTGCCTTACTTTGCTATGCCATTTTGCCTTGCCTTGCCTTGCTTTGCTCTTTTGCTTTGACTTGCCTTCCTTTGCCCTTTTGCCTTGTCTTGCCTTGCTTTGCTCTTTTGCCTGCAGTTGGCTTGAGTTAGGTTTGCCCTTTTGCCTTGAATTGCCTTGGAATTCTTTGCCCTTTTGGCATGCCTTGCCTTGCTTTGCCTTTTTGTCTTGCATTGCTTTGCCTTGCTTTGCCCTTTTGCCTTGACTTGCCTTGCCATGCTTTGCCCTTTTGTCTTGCGTTGCCTTGCCTTGCTTTGCCCTTTTGCCTTGACTTGCCTTAACTTGATTTGCCCTTTTGCCTTGCCTTGCCTTGCCTTGCTTTGCCCTTTTGTCTTGCCTTGCCTTCCCTTTCTTTGCCCTTTTGCCTTGCCTTGCTTTGCCCTTTTGCCTTGCCTTGTCTTGCCTTCCTTTGCCCTTTTGCCTTGCCTTGCATAGCCTTTGCTTTGCCCTTTTGCCTTGCATAGACTTGCCCTTTTGCCTTGCCTTGCCTTGCCTTGCTTTGCCCTTTGTCCTTGCATTTCCTTGAATTGCCCTTGTGCCTTCCCTTGCATTGCCTTGCTTTGCCCTTTTGCCTTGCCTTACCTTGCCTTGCTTTGCCCTTTTGCCTTGCCTGGCCTTGTCTTGCTTTCCCTTTTGACTTGCCTTACTTTGCTATGCCATTTTGCCTTGCCTTGCCTTGCCCTGCTTTGCTCTTTTGCCTTCACTTGCCTTGCGTTAGGATTGCCCTTTTGCCTTGAATTGCCTTGGAATGCTTTGCCCTTTTGACTTGCCTTGCCTTGCTTTGCCCTTTCGTCTTGCATTGCCTTGTTTTACCCTTTTGATTTGCCTTGCCTTCCTTTCCCTATTGTCTTGCATTCCCTTGCCTTGCTTTACCCATTTGCCCTTGCTTGCTTTGCCTTGCTTTGCCCTTTTGCCTTGCCTTGCTTTGCCCTTTTGCCTTGCCTGGACTTGGTGTACCATTTTGCCTTCCCTTGCCTTGACTTGCTTTCTCTTTTGACTTGCCTTGCTTTGCTTTGCACTTTTGCCTCGCCTTGCCTTGCCTTGCTTTGCCCTTTTGCCTTGACTTGCCTTGCCTTTCTTTGCCAATTTGCCTTGCCTTGCTTTTCCTTTTTGCCTTGCCTTGCCTTGTCTTGCTTTGCCCTTTTGCCTTGCCTTGCCTTGTCTTCCTTTGCCCTTTTGCCTTGCCTTGCATAGCCTTTGCTTTGCCCTTTTGCCTTGGCTTGCTTTTCCCTTTTGCCTTATGTTGCCTTGCCTTGGTTTGCCCTTTTGCCTTGCCTTGCCTTGCTTTGCCCTTTTCCCCTTGCCTTTCATTGCCTAGCTTTGCCCTTTTGCCTTTCCTTGCTTTGCCCTTTTGCCATGTCTTGCCTTGCCTTCCTTTGCCCTTTTGCGTTGCCTTGCCTTGCTTTGCCCTTTTGACTTGCCTTGCCTTGAATTGCCCTTTTTGCATTGCCTTGCCTTGCTATGCCATTTTCCCTTCCCTTGCATTGCTTTGCTTCACCCTTTTGCCTTGCATTGCCTTGTTTTGCACTTTTGATTTGCCTTGCATTGCCTTGATTTGCCCTTTTGCCTTGCCTTGCATTGCCTTTCTTTGCCCTTTTGCATTTACTTGCTTTGCCTTGGTTTGCCCTTTTGCCTTGCCTTGCCTTGCTTTGCCCTTTTGCCTTGGCTTCCTTTGTCGTTTTGCGTTGCCTTGCCTTGCCTTGCTTTGCTCTTTTGCCCTGGCTTCCTTTGCCCTATTGCGTTGCCTTGCCTTGCCTTGCTTTGCTCTTTTGCCTTGCCTTGACTTGCCTTGCTTTGCCCTTTTGCCTTGCCTTGCATTTCCTTTTTGCCTTGCCTTGCCTTGTCTTGCTTTGCCCTTTTGCCTTGCCTTGTCTTGCTTTGCCCTTTTGTCTTGCATTGCCTTGCCTTGCTTTGCCCTTTTGCCTTGCCTTGCCTTGCTTTGCCCTTTTGCCTTGCCTGTCCTTCTCTTGCTTTCCCTTTTGACTTGCCTTACTTTGCTATGCCATTTTGCCTTGCCTTGCCTTGCCTTGCTTTGCTCTTTTGCTTTGACTTGCCTTGCCTTCCTTTGCCCTTTTGCCTTGCCTTGCGTTGCCTTGCTTTGCTCTTTTGCCTGCAGTTGCCTTGCGTTAGGTTTGCCCTTTTGCCTTGAATTGCCTTGGAATGCTTTGCCCTTTTGCCTTGCCTTGCCTTGCTTTGTCCTTTTGCCTTGCATTGCCTTGATTTGCCCTTTTGCCTTCCCTTGCATTGCCTTGCTTTGTCCTTTTGCCTTGCCTTACCTTGCCTTGCTTTGCCCTTTTACCTTCCCTGGCCTTGTCTTGCTTTCCCTTTTGACTTGCCTTACTTTGCTATGCCATTTTGCCTTGCCTTGCCTTGCCCTGCTTTGCTCTTTTGCCTTCACTTGCCTTGCGTTAGGATTGCCCTTTTGCCTTGAATTGCCTTGGAATGCTTTGCCCTTTTGACTTGCCTTGCCTTGCTTTGCCCTTTCGTCGTGCATTGCCTTGTTTTACCCTTTTGATTTGCCTTGCCTTCCTTTCCCTATTGTCTTGCATTCCCTTGCCTTGCTTTACCCATTTGCCCTTGCTTGCTTTGCCTTGGTTTGCCCTTTTGCCTTGCCTTGCTTTGGCCTTTTGCCTTGCCTGGCCTTGGTGTGCCATTTTGCCTTCCCTTGCCTTGACTTGCTTTCCCTTTTGACTTGCCTTGCTTTGCTTTGCACTTTTGCCTCGCCTTGCCTTGCCTTGCTTTGCCCTTTTGCCTTGAATTGCCTTGCCTTTCTTTGCCAATTTGCCTTGCCTTGCTTTTCCTTTTTGCCTTGCCTTGCCTTGTCTTGCTTTGCCCTTTTGCCTTGCCTTGCCTTGTCTTCCTTTGCCCTTTTCCCTTGCCTTTCATTGCCTAGCTTTGCCCTTTTGCCTTTCCTTGCTTTGCCCTTTTGCCATGTCTTGCCTTGCCTTGCTTTGCCCTTTTGCCTTGCCTTGCCTTGTCTTGCTTTGCCCTTTTGCATTGCCTTGCCTTGTCTTGCTTTGCCCTTTTGACTTGCCTTGCCTTGCTTTGCCCTTTTGACTTGCCTTGCCTTGAATTGCCCTTTTTGCATTGCCTTGCCTTTCTATGCCATTTTCCCTTGCGTTGCATCGCTTTGCTTCGCCCTTTTGCCTTGCATTGCCTTGTTTTGCACTTTTGATTTGCCTTGCATTGCCTTGATTTGCCCTTTTGTCTTGCCTTCCCTTTCTTTGCCCTTTTGCCTTTACTTGCTTTGCCTTGGTTTGCCCTTTTGCCTTG